>CM055350.1:29826405-29863454 GCA_029228515.1 Populus alba x Populus x berolinensis | reverse complement strand
TATTGTAGCAATCCATAGTGTTTTATGAGGGAAAACTACAAAGCTTTTTCTTTGTGATTTAGCTTTATTTTAATTATTAATTTTTTAACTAACTCAATATTCAAAAAAAATTAAAATTTGATAGAGATATTTTTGGGAAAAATTCATAAAAAAAAATTATCGTGGGAAAATATTGTAGCAATTCACAACGTTTTTTAAAGAAAAAAATTTACAAAAACTAAATTCTCAAATTCAGCTCAATATTAAAAAATTAAAATTGACAGAATTTTTTTAGAAAAAATATATAACAATAAACAACCCATGTTGGAAACACTATAGCAATTTATAGTGTTTTGTGATGAAAACCACAGTGCCTTCTTCACATGATTTAACCTTAATTGTAATTACTTGTGATTTTAATTCTCAAACCAGCTCAATATTAAAAAAATAAAATTGACAAAGATTATTTAAAAGAATATCGTAAGGGAAAAAAAAATCATGTGAAGGGATATTTGTAGCAAATCCCAAAGTGTTTTGTGAGGGAAATTATAACGCTTTCCTCACATGATTTAAACTTGATTATCAGTTTAAATTCTAACAAGTTCAATATTAAAAAAAAAATCGACAAAAATAATTTTAGAAAAAATTATTACAAACAAAAAACATAAAAAGAAACTGAAAAAAAAAAATGGTGAGGAAAATTCTTTAGCAATTCCATAGTTATTTTGCGAGGAAAGCTACAACTGTTTTCCCCACATGCTTTAGCCTTACTTATATTTAATTGTAATTGTAATTCTTAAACCAGCTCAATAATTTAAAAATAAAATTGTCAAAAGATAATTTAAAAAAAAAAACAAAAAATACCATGTGTGATAAAACAGTGTAGCAATCCACAGTCATTTTGCGAGGAAAGCTTATTACTTTTCCTCACATATTGTAATTAGTATAATTCGTAATAAGCTCCATATTAAAAAAATAAAATCGACAAAGATAATTTTGAAAAAAAATATTAAAAAAAAAACTATGTAGAGAAACACTATAGAAATCAACATATGTTTTAAACGAAAAAAATTACAATACTAAATTCTCAATCATCTGAATATTAAACAAAATAAAAATCAAACAAATATAATTTAAAATAATAAAATAAAAAAAATAAAAAACATGTAGAAAAACACTGTAGCTATCCACAGTATTTTAAAGAAAAAAATTACAAAGCTAAATTTTTAACTAGATCAATACTAAAAAAGTAAAATTGACAAAGATAATTTCAAAAAAAAAATTACTGTAAAAAAAAAGAGAGAAGAGGTATTGTAGCAAATCCTTAGTAAACTTTTGAGGAAAGCTATAGTGCTTCCCCACACATGTTTTAGGCTTTGTGTATAGTAAAATAGAAAATTCATGGGAGGGAAAAGAACAAAAAACACCATAGCAATTTATAATATTTTAAAGGACAAAAAAAATTTACAAGGCTAAATTTTCTAACCAGGTTCAATATTAAAAAATAAAATTGACAAAGATAATTTTAAATAATTAAGAAGAGAAAAAGCACCTATAATAATCCATATTAACATGCGAGTAAAGCTACATTACTTTCACACCATGCACACACGCGTGTTTTAACTTTATATTTAATTGGTTTTTTTTCCTTAAAATTATTGTGTTTTAACTATTATGACATAAATGATAACAAAGTTCAAGTTTAATTAAAAAGAAAAAAAAATCATATCAAATTTGTAAACCGGAACAACATGAGTTATCCTTAACAAAATAGTTAAAAGTATTTTAACCCTGTAAAAAGGCGAAATGCAAAGACATAAATTACAAAACTTAATTTTCAATTACATCAATATTTTAAACTATTCAAACTAAAAACAATTTTTTTTTAAATAATAAAAATATAAAAAAAAGAAGAAAAACTGAAAAAAAAGTGAAAAAAAAACTACAAAATAACAAAAAAAGAATGTGAATGAACAGTGAATTCCTCACCTTATTACTTAATTTTAGCATTAAGGTAGCCTTTCCACCAATTTTCGATGTATTTTTTATCTTAACTTGTTCCTATAATATAGAAAGCACTGCCCTCACAAAATCTACGGGGATATTATTTGTAAATTGGCGCGTTGAGCCTAAGCTCAATACAGGCCTACTCCAGGTGAAAGCTTTTAATAAGCTCACCAGTTCCATGCTACCATTATTATTAAAACCGGTCCAGATGTTAACTTGGTTTAGAAGATCAAATTTCAGGTTACATTGAATTAAACTTGAATTAATTTGAAAAAAATATTTATAAATAATTAAAAGATTATTTAAAAAAAAAGAAAAATACTTATCCCATATTAAAAAAAAATACTATGTTCTCCAAAAAAGTTTCTTATACTACATTAAAAAAAAAAAAAAAGACCTTCTGCCAGTAAAAGTTTGTTGGGCTGCCATAGGTGGTTTTGAGCTGAGCTGAAAATCGTGTGTGGCGTTTTATTTTATTCAAAGTAAAAGGTTCACAGTTGTTATTGTCCAGGATTAACCTTTTGCCTCCTTTCCATTCCCTCTTTTCAACTCTTACGTTAATTCTTTGAAAATGGTCAAGGTTTCATGGTCCAGGTATATATAAAGTTAAAATAGCATTTTTCCATTTGGTTGCACCATCTTAAATTAATATATATATTTATATATTCACTATTTTAAAATAATATTATTATCTGGTTTTGCTCTTTAGTATTTGTTATTGGAGTTGCTCTTAAATATGCTGTCAATTCTATATTAAAAAATTATAATTTCTTTTTTATTTTTTTATATATTAAATTTTATAGGGGTTAGTAAATATCATCAAAAAAACTAAAAAGATGTGTGGTGTTTAAAAATTAGACTGAATAATAAAAAACCTTTAATTAACCCCTTTATACGCGAGTCAGTATCTATATTTTCTAAATATTTTGTTTTCTATAGTAATTTAATTTTGACTTCTTTAACTTAAACTTAAATTACTATTTTAGTTCACAACCCAAAAATATTTATTCTTGCTCTAAAAAAACTAAAATTTTATGAGGCTTGGGTGTTTGTATCATTAATATCTTTGTTTGTTTTTTTAATGCAACTAGGTATTTCTGAATTAATTTTTCCTTTTAAAAAAAAATACTTTGGAATTAGGAAACTCTAAAAATATTTATATATGTTAGTCTAGGTATTTGTAGTTTAATTTTCTTTTTTTTTTTATTTAAAAAAAAAGTTTATGCTAGATTGTGCCGAATCACCCGGGTGATTGGCAGTTAAGACAGGTCTTTCAAAATCAACCACAAATCTCTGGTAGTGTGGTAGCGGTTTCTTGTCAAATAGCTTTTCGTGCCCGATATATGTGCCAATGTTTTTTGTAATTTTTTTTTAACAAAATTATTTTTGATATCCACCACCAGCACATCAAAACGCATCAAAAAATACAAATCACACATAATTTTAACACAAAAAAAAATTAAATTTGATGAACACAGGTTGAAAAGCAATGCCAAAGGTCTATAGTGGGTGTAGTACCAGTTTAGGTAAACCTATGAATCATGGTAGTGTTAGGGCAAGAAACAGCACTCTTTTTTATGACATAGGGATGACGCAGGAGGATAGCACTTTCTCTCTCTTGTTTTTTTTTCAATTGTAACTAAAAAAAATAAGTAAATTAAGAGGGACAGAGTTGTTGTTTCTTAAGTGGTTATAGAGAGCGTGAGGTGTTTGATGTCGGTGAAAAACGAAGGAGGAAAAAGGGCGGAAGATGAGATGTCAGGGGGGAATTTCCTTTCGTTTCAAGTGATGGGAGAGCCACAACTCAGCCGAACGTTTCGCTATTACCTCCACCTGCCTCCCACTCACAACCTCACTTTCTATCTTTTACTCTATCCTCTCCTAGTGTATCCCTCCCTCCCTCTCTCTCTCTCTCACTGTCATGTACATAACAGCATGCTGGAATAAATCAAGTAGTGCTGTATTTTATTGCTCTCTCTCTCATCACATTCTATATACCTTCCTTTTCTCCTCTTTGCATTAACATTAGACAGGTATAATAGGAATTCAAGACCAATCCAGTCCTCATCCTTTATACTTTTTCCAAACGCAATCGCAGATTATATAAATTTATTACACACTCTATGTTTGTGTCAGATAATGGCCTGAATATATCTAAAGAAGATGTCTATATTCAAGATCAAGCAGACATATAGAACCACACCTCACTTCCACCAACAACCTCTGCATCAAGATGAAAGAAGAAGAATAAGTTTATGCGTGACCAATAAGGAAGAAGAAGAAAGAAGAAGAAGGAGGATGTTTCTGTCATGGAGAAAGTTACAGTACTAGTGATCATCGATTATCCGGTGGTGATGGTGGTGGTGGGAGGGGAAACATTGATTTCAACATGCCAACCAAAGTGCTCTTCTTTCCATTTAATAACCCCAACAAATTTTTCTATAAAAATAGCTCCCCTTTTTTTCTCCATCTTTCTTCTTCTCTCAAGGACGGCCGTCTGTTTTCTGATAATGGCCTGTTTTCCATGGTCAAGGATTAGTAGACCTATTTTCTTTTGTTTTTAAGCTGCCCCCTTACTTTGGAATCTTCATCAACATCAGCCACCCTCCAGTCTCAAAACAAGCGACCCCAATAATCCTATACTTCACTTTCGTATCGGTTGAAAATCTGTGATTGAAAACAATGATTTCTTTTCCAAACAATGCTAACCCACACTCTTTATATAAAATACTTCTTCTTTATGATTCCACCTACCTCATCATTTTATGTTCATCCATCTTGTCACCCAAACACCACCCCCACCACAGCTATTTCTATGTTTCTCATCTTCTTTACCTGCTTGCTTCTAAAAAGACTGCAGATAGTTCATATGGGTCCCACTCTTTTGTGACACTCTTTTAAAAGCTTTCGCTCTTTGATTTCATTCACTGGCAATTCTGCTGTGCCTTGAGAATATATATTAATCTCCATTTCATTTTCTTGATTTTTCCCTCGAAAGTCCAGAGTATACTCTGCTTGCCCAAATCAACTTGAAAAATTTACTATTTGTGAGACTCGGTTGTGTCTGCTTCCTACTGCTATGTTAACTGTTTACCTCTTGGATGGAGAATTGGAGTTGGAAGCAGCTCTATGATATATTATTATTAAGGTACTTTCTATTGTAGTCCCTCACACACACACTGCTACTACTTAAATGGTTTTTTCATCTTCTTTACCTGCTAAGCTTCTGAAGACTGCAGATTGATCATATGGGTCCACCTCTTTTGTGACACTCTTTTAAAAAGCTTTGCGCTTTAGGATTTCATTCACTGGCAATTCTGCTGTGCCTTGAGAATTATATATTAATCTCCATTCATATTCTAGAGTTTTCCCTCGAAAGTCCAGAGTATACTCTGCTTGCCATCTAACTTGAACAAATAACTATTGCTGAACTCGGTTTTGTCTGCTTCCTATTGCTATGTGAACTGTTTACCTCTTGGCATGGAGTATTGGAGATTGGAAGCAGCTCTTTATGGATATATAATATTAAGGTACTTTCTATTGTTGCCACACAACACACACACAGCATATATAGAGAGAGACAAAAACTACATATTGGGAATCTTAAACAATTCTATATCCAATTGTTTCATCAGGATGCAAATTTCAGGCACAATTATTGGGTGAAGGCTAGGGAGCTTCAGAAGGATATTGATATTAACGAGGGCATGGCTTAGAGCATTCTGGTCCTCCTGCAATACTGGAAGAGCTTTCCAAACATCTTTGGGTTTTTTTTTTATTCAATCTCTCTATATACCCAAGTGGCTGGGTCAAGTAGTTTGAGAATTTACTTCTTGCTTTTTTACTGCACAGTTCCATGATCACTCCTGTTCAATGCCTTTGAAAAACTGTTAGGTTGAATGAGTTGATTGAGGTCTCTTTGTACGAGCGATGGAATTTTAGATCATGTTTGAATCCTTGATTGAGAAGAATGATTTTTTTTCAAAGGATGCAATTAATTTTCTAATGTATAGACATGGATATTTTGCTTATTTCTTTAATACGACATACCACTAAAGTCAAGTAGTTTGAGAGTTATTGTTGTTTCGGTACTGACAGTGCAGTTCCCTGATTATTTTTTTTTAAATTAATGTGAGGATTAGAATCAATTTGTTTTGTTTATATGAATTTTGATTTATTCCCCTATCTTCAAAAAATTAATTGTTATAAAATCTTTTAATATTCTTGAGAATTTCGATTTATAACTTATTAAAAAACAAATTTAAAATCTTATAGTTAAACTATTCCTAGATAATTCCATCTTTGCCATGTGCTTTTATGTGCATTGGTGTTGAAGGTTTTTATGTATGATTGATGAACTTGAACATGAATTAACGTTGCCGTATGACTTTTAGGTTCATCTTCTGTTTATTTGGATGTAGATTTCATGAACGATTATATGCATAGACTAGGTATATTCAGAAGTATTCAAGCACATTGGTAGATATGGAAGGAGTAATTGGTGCCTCTCTTGGATTGTAGATTCTTGGTTTCTGTAATTAGATGTAATGTCCGAAACTGCTTTTGTATATATCCCTGATTGGTTACAGTAACATTTTCAACTTGGTGCTCTTTTATCCAGGGAAACGAGTTTCTTTCTTGATGACATTCAGCATGTAAGTTGCTCGGCTAGACTACCTATACTTGAGCTTAAATCCTAGTGGGAAAACGGAGTAGTGAGGGCCATGTCCTTAAAATGATCACATACTCTTTAAGAATCAACATACTTAAAGACGGAATAATTTACAGGTAAGCGGGTGTGTGGTGTGTGGTATACCTTGCTAGACACAAGAAATCACTGGTTTAGTTAGCAGGCGTTACTGATACAACAATAACCTTTGGGTGCATATTTTAAATGCCATTGGCTTATGAATCTCAAAATGAGAAAATTCCTTCAGATCAATCTTTCTTGTAGTAGCGTGTGCCAACTGCCAACTGGTTTATCCCAATCCTTGTTGTCTGGCATGTAACGTGTTAGACCCGATAAGGTGTCTGGTGTCTGGTGTCTGGCTATCTTTATTAGGGCCAGCCTGGTTTTCATTTCCAGGGTACTGCTTAAGTGCTTTCAATCACACATGTTTTTGTTTTTTCTTTCCCATACGTTTTGTATTTCTCTTTTGCTGGCTGCTTCAGTTATGCTTTCTATTTTCAGTCTGGAGTGTAATGTTTTATGGATTTTGGCATATTTTATGCAATAATGTTTATATTAATGAGCTATCCAGATAAGTCAGCATTTTTCTTCAGATGGATTAATTGTTTCCAATGCCTGATTCTTGCGCGATTCTCTGCTTGTATTCTTGATCTACTCAGTAGAGCTACCATCAAGAATTATAGAAAACAATGGTGTCTACAAGCTGATATTTTTTATTAGTATTATTCTCCTTGTACGAGGAAATATATAGACAAATTTCTGAATAGATAACAATTATATTTTAAAAAAGTGTAGTAATTTTGTATAAGATTTGATATGGCTCCTATAATTGATTAGATTCACATAATTACTATAATTGATTAGATTCACATAATTACTGCCCATACAAGATTTGATTTGAATAGACAGTAATCAGATTACAAAATAATATTTGATCTAGTTTTTATAATTAATCAGATTATAGAATTGCAAACGCATCATGTCCACACGAATCTAGTGACGGGGGAATTCAGTAGGATTTAAGCATATGGAAGAAACGGCAAGAGTGATTGTGCTTCATCTAAAATGTAAATTTTTGTTTTAAATGGACTTTTGGTGCGTACTTCTTGTGTGGTAAATTATGTTCCCTCGATATCTTCTGAATCTAGTGAAGCTTGTTTAGCAGTTTGAATGATACTTGATGTTTCAAAAATTTTAATATACTTAAAAATAAAGTTTTTTGAGTGTTTAAATAGTGAGTAATTACGCGTTCACTTTAATTGGTCGATGATAAAAAAACCTAACATTTGCAAAACAATCTCTTTTTCACGGGGTTTAGGGACCTTCTACTAATAAAGTCAATGACTTTTGATAAGAAATTACAATAAATAAGAGAATAAATCTTTTGTTCTAAGAACAAGAGTGTTTGTTCTTAGTTGTGTATGATAAATGCTCGGAAAATAAAAGCAGAATATATTAGAGAATAGAAAAGGTGTGAATCATTTACTTGGGTAGTTCAAATGGTATATATAGTCTTTAAACATTGTCATATTACTTGAATGAAGTGTCATTTTCTTTTTATAGCATCAATGAGAAATAAATATCTTTTGCACAATATTAATGAGGGATACACAATCCCTTAAACAATATTAATATTGATAAAAATATGGTAGGCTATTTGAAGACTTATGCATCTAAGGATTTAAAGAAATGATCATTCTTAACCTTTTATATTTTATGTTAAAATACATGAAAATAACCAAATAAATTCTCGTGACCTAACATGAGACATAAAAAGATTATCAACTTCATATGCAAACCCCTAGATAAATCCATAAGGATTATGAAATAAAAAGATTAGTTTAGGTGCGCGCAAGCTGATCCGGACACCTACGTTCATCTAAAAAAAAAGTATGTTAAGCAAGTAAATTGAGTATTTACACTAAGAGGAAGATAATAGATTTTGGGAATTTGAAATAAAATGCTTATGTGTTAAGTTAAAAATGTAAATATAAAAAAATGATCGAAGAATAAAAAAGTAACTGAAACACAAATAAAAACTAAATGAAAGTAACATATCAAGAAAAAAAAATGTTGTTGTATAAGGTTTATTGAATTTTAATATTGTCCGGGTTAAATCTTGCATAAACAGGTGCTGAGATACAAGGAATATTATCTAGAAAACATAAAAGGTATAAAGAAAAGGATGCAGTGGGAATTCGCAAATTATATATATATATAGCAGAAAAAGAATGAAAAATCTTCAATTTTCTTAGCTTGAATTAGAGAGAAAACTTTTGAGATTTTTTTAGTTTAAACACTTAGACAATTGAATTAAAATAGGCTAGTGAGAGAATCAATGAAGTAAACAAAGAAGAAAGTTTTGAGGAATCTTCATTTGGTTAGCATTTGGAGTTTGTATTATTGTTTGGTAAGTAGTTCTACGCTTACAATATCAAGTTTGATGGAAGTTTAAACCAATTGAATTGGGTTCTTTATTTGGAAATTTAGGTCATGTTAAATTAGTTGTTAGAAGTGTTAATACATGTGAAAAAGATTATTATTGATATAAAAGTTGACATTCTAAAAAAGAAAACATAGAGAAGAAATGAGGGGAGTGGTAGGCCAAGTATAGAAACAAAAGGAGGGGCGAATTCTTATTTTGCTGTATATGTGTAAAAATTGTAAGAAGTTAAAGTAACAGTGTTATATATTTATATGTGTTGGTTGAAAAGAATTAGATCATATTATCAACTTTGCTTAGCATAATAGAATTTTGTGAGTTATGGTGTTAGAATGAATTGTCAGTGAGGAGGAATAAATTAGTGCACTTTGTTTACATGATATATGTAATGAAAGATTTTGAACTTAAAATTATGATAGAAAAACATTAGAAAGGAAAATAAAAGAAGAAAGGTTTATGGCCGATTATGAAAACTATCAAGAAACAAAAATGATTTAGTTGTTTTGAGAAACAGCTAGATCAATTTAAAAAATGATCTAACCGTTTCTCAAATTGATTAGACCTTTTTGGCCACTGTCTAATTTTGGCCTGATTTTGTTTTGTGGTTTTTTCTTAGTTTTCTTTGGTTCTTTTGGGTTTGTTGAAGGGAGATGAAAATTGTTTGATTAAATTTAGCCAGTAAATAGGATTAGAAATTGAAATTAATACAATATATTTTCCAGTACAGGTGAAATTGCAGATACCATACAACAGTAAGGGACAACTAGCAGAGCACAGGCTCCATGTTGGTGCTAGACACCTTAAAACAATTATTTATTTATTTTAAGTTAAGTATGCATATGAAATTCCATTTGATTTATATCTTTAGATATCAAATGATGTGCTGAGCTAGATGCTCTACTTTAGGGACTACCGCCTAGTTTTGGTAAATGCCATGGTTTAGGGATTAGCATCTGATTTAAGTATGTTGAGCTAGATGCCATGTTTAAAGGACTAACATTCGGTTTAGGCATGTTGAGCTAAGTGTTATGATTTAGGGACTAGCAAGCTATTTGGGGCAATGAGATTAGTTACTCTGGATTATTGTTTATTTTTGGTGTCATAAAACTTATTTCTGAGTTATTCCTCAATTTTTTTTTTAAGAATAAAATAAAATAAAAGCCTAGCAATATGAAAAAAGCAGGTCGAGGAGGATTTTAAACATATTAGAAAAATCAACTTGTAATTTTGGATGGAACTTCGAAGCTTAATTATACCTTATTGTACCCGAATGAAGAAATAATGCAGATTCAAGGTTAAATTAAAATGATTATTTGATGAATCTGTGTAAAACTTAAGTCCAAGAACATAATTAATTTTTTTTATAAGCCAATATGTTTAATCATGAGCCAAATTAAAGTTTAATTATATTTTAAAAATTGATTTGGATCCAATTACAGGATTTAATTAGGTGTAATGACTTAATTATACTTTAAAACGGGTTAAAATAATTTTATTAAGGGCTTAATTGGTGAAACGTTAAGTTTGGAAGCTCAATTTGGGTTTAATTGAGAAGATTGAAATTTTAAGAGATAAAATTTAATTTTTCAAGTCAATTAATTGAAATCAGGGGCAAAATCAACAAGAAAATTAAAGTTTTGGAGTCAATTGGTGGTTAAATTGAAGAAATTCATAGCCAAGAATGAATTTGCAAAAAATGTCGAGCTATGAGGACCCAATTGATTGAAATCAAGGGTGAAATTGAAAGTTTAATGGTCAATTGAGGGTCAAATTGCATAAATCCAAAACCAAGGACCAAACTAAAAAATACATTGCAATTAGAGGCTGATTTTGAAAATCGACAAAGGTAAAATTGCATTAAATTAGAAGTTTGAAGAAAATTGAAAGTGTAATGGGTTAATCGGGGTTAAATTGAATAAATCCAAAACCAAAGACCAAACTGAAAAATACATTGCAATTAAAGGGCTGGTTTGAAATTCGGCAAAGGCAAAATTACATTAAATTAGAAGTTTGGAGTCAACCAGGGGTGAAATTGAAGGAAATTAAAACTGAATAACCAAATTGAATTTTGGCTAAAATCCTTAATGTAAGGCTAAAACGGTGCATTTTGTTTTATAAAAAAACCAAACAACGCATCATTTGGTTATTGCTCATTGTCTTCTTCTTTTTGACCAAAAAACGCTGCCTAGGTGGCTGCTTTTCTGGAGCATTTAATGCTACATCATCTCCACAAAATGTGACAATACATGAACCAAAATTATCACCTAACATTTCTTACAACCTAATATAGTCCATTCAGGCTAATTAAACAACAAAGAGGCTACGACACTGGCCTAAAGAGGTCAACTTATACAGTCTTTAACTGTCGAATTTAACAGTTCATGATGCTTACTTTGAACCAACGATTGAAATCCTTTCTAGCTAAATCAAGGGTCAAAATTTTTTTCTAATAAAGACAAGATTGCCCTCTTCACCCTTTACAAATATGATTGGATTTCATGGTTTAAGCATCAAGAAAATTGGGTCCAAAGTTGGCCAAAATAAGCCCCTCTCAGTTTTTTCCTTCCCAAATAGTTATCTTCCTTCTTACTTTCTCTCCATGTCCGTTTCCAACCACCAACCAGAGCCACTACCAATTTGTCTGACACCATCTCCACCACACGTCACCAGCGCAACCACCAACCGGCCATCCCCAGGTTCGAGATAGCCACCGTGAACTCCTCTGGCTCTTCTACAAGTTTCATCTCCCTCCTCCCACAATTAACACCGAACACCATTTTTCCCGCCAACGTCTTAAGCCCAAGTCAGATCTCCTCATCACAATAACGACCACCAAGTTTAGGTTACTTTCCTCTCCTTCTTCCTCTTTCTCCTTCCCCACCTTGTCTTTATCACCCTGAATTCGTTCTGCATACGAGTGCCAAATAATTAACCCATGCGTTTGGTCCTAACCAGTTTTGGCCTAGCCCGTCCAAAAAAACAGAAGAAGTCATACTTGTTGGGTCACTAGTCTGCCCAAACATAATTGGATCCAACCTAGTTTGTTAGGTCGAGCCCAACCCATACAATAATAATAATATATTATAGTATAATATAGTATATATTAAAAAATAAAAATTCAAAAATCCTTTTAAAAAATTATGATTTTCTCACATGGTTTCTATCAATTTTGCATAATATCAGACTGTATATTTACACTGTAAGATACAAATCTAGTATCAAATACCCTAATTTTCTCAAAAATATTTTTGAAAAATTAAAAAAAATCTCAAAACTTTTAAATTAATTTCCCTTTCCAAAAAACAAAAAAAAAATTACTTTTTTCATGCATATGGCCAAGTCCTAAAAAGTTTTCCAAGCATATTTCATAAAAAAAAAAAAAAATGTAACTTTCTCATGTTTTGTTTTTTTTTTAAATGAAAAAAAAAAGGAATATCGTAACCAAATTATGATTATCCTTTAGGATTTGGCCAAAATATCAAAAACTCTTTATCAATTTTTTTTTAAAGTTTAGATGTTAACTTTAATATCTAGGGGATGTAAAATTACACCATAGAGTACAACCTTAGGTATTAAAGATATAAGATGTAAAATAAACGCGATTCTAAAATTTAGACTTTATAATGGTTAGGGTTTAAACTCTGTGAGATAGAGACTCTCTCACAAAGGGAGATCTACCTTAGACTTTAGAAAAATGACCAACAAATAAAAATCTGACTTAGAAAAAACAATCAAATAACAATGCAACTTATATTAGGTTGGGTGCATTAAGGGTGATATGTCTTTCTCTTACACAAACTAGTCTCTTACCCAGACTCTCGCAGACCATAGGGTTTCTAGTAATCATAATACTAGTTGGTAACTCCTGAACCTTAATCATAATTTTATAATTAAAATCCAAAAAATGATTTTCCTTCTGGATAATACCTCTTAGAAAACACAAAAGCTCGCTAACACCCGACATCACCCCATACAACACCCAACTTAAAGAGTGTTTGTTTTTGTGGTAGCTACTGCGTTTTTTTTCAAATAATATAGTGTTTAGTTATAAGTAACAGTTGTGATTTGGCTTATGGGACCTAATAAAAATGAGGTTTAACCGCGGTTTTTTGGTTTGAAAGCAATTGTTTCATGCTTATCATCCTACTGCATTTTTGTTCAGTGGAGAGTGACTCCACTATTCATATGCGGTTTTTTGGTGAAGCAATTGTTTCATGCTTCTCATCCTATTGCATTTTTGTTCAGTGGAGTGTGACTCCACTATTCACGGTGAACAGTGGAGTCACTCTCCACTGTTTCGGGCGGAACCAGGTATGATTTAAAGCTAAATGCATTGAATTGGGCCCGACACAGTTAAAAAAAGATTTTTTTTTATTTTTAATTGTGTTTTATTTGAAAAATTAGAAGGAGATTGCTTGATGACGTAGCAATTTGCAAAATTTGATCGCAATCCTAATTTTGTTCTTGATAATATTTTACTTGATGTTGTTGTGCGCTTAAAAAAATCAAGAAAGCTGTAGTCTTTCTTGGATAGATTTCACGCATGATGAAATTATAGATCATTTAAATGGAACAATAAAAAATATTTGATATCAGTATTATTTATTTCATGATGTAATAATAGTAAGTTAAATTTACAATATTTAAATTAAAAGCCATAAATATTAATATATATATATATTAATTATTTTATAATCTTAATTTAAAAAATATTCTTTTAAAAACCAAATACATTAAATTATTTTTTATTCAATTTTAATTTTAACTATAAATTTAATTAAATATATATAAATACTAAATTAACCTCAATCAAAAATATTTTTTGTACAACAAATTTTTTTATATCACAACCTTAATCGGTATCAAGGCTGAAAGAGTCCCGATGTCTGGGAGAACTAAAATCATAAGTAACTTGGAATTATAATTTGAATGTGTTTGGTATTGTAATAATTTTTATGGATATAATTTGAAAAAAGTTGTTTTATTAGGAAAGGGTGGGCCCAAAAGTCAATAAACAGCTCTATAAGGATCATTCTTGAACGCGTTTAGCGTTTGGACCTTTTACTGGCTGCTCCCTCTGCTCGGCTGCATCTTTTTTCCTCCTCCTCATCTCTCTCTCTCTCTCTGCCTGTCGCTCGCTGCAGTTTGTATAATTTGATTTGAAATTAGGGTTTTATTATTGGAGATGGAGATAAAAGACTTTTGTTTTGGAGCCGATAGTACTCCTCCATTGTCTGTCATCGCCAGCCGCCAAGGTTGCGTCTCTCACTCTTCCTCCTCCTCCACTGTTACAAAATGCTTCTGCTTCTGCTTCTCTTCCTACTTTCCTCTTCTCTAATGGGTACCCTTCTCTTTTTTCCATCTTTTCTAAATTTTTTTATTCTTTTCTTAAATCTTTCCTTTTAATAAATGTTATATATATTGGGCTTAGCTCTGTGTCTGTTCACCTGACATTCTCAACTTCTCATGTATTGTATGCATGTATGGTAGGCTGAAATTGCAAGGAACCTATGTGCTTCTTCGATACATTGCCGCGTTGCCAATCTATATGGGCAGGACCCATTTGAATCTAGCCAGGTTTTTCATTCTCTTCCCCACTCTTGCTTTTTCTTATCTAGTTTTTGCTTCTTAAATTTTTCACAACGAAGTTTGCCTTTCTATTTTTCAGATTGATCAGTGGCTCGAATACACCCCTGTCTTGTCTGTAGGCTCTGAATTCGAGAATGCCTGCAACTATATTGACAATTATCTGCAAAACTCGTACTTTTCTCGTGGGCTACTGTATGTCTATTGCAGACATTGCGATCTGGTCCGGTCTTGCAGGTAAAGCTTCCGATTCCTTTCTATTGTTTACTTTACAGCATTTATTCGCTAGTGGGTGTCGAATTTCAATGAAAAGAAAATCCCTTAATTGTTGGCCTTATTATTATTGTTTTATTGTTTAGGGTTTAACAATCTCGTTGTTGAGCTGAATTTTGACCTGGTCTGTTCTTACCGATTGATTTTTATTACTGCATTTATGCTTAGAGTCCCAGAATATTAAAATTAAGGGCTTGGCTGCTATCTTTCTTGATTTGCATCAACTACAGCATTTCATTTAGCAAAATAGAACTGGTAGTTATTATGTGCGTTGATAGATTGTTCCTATCTATTTCATTTTGTTTTTAAAGCATTCATTTTTTTCTTCTTAAATCCTTCTCGATATGCATCTGACATGTCATGCTTTGCAGGAACTGGGCTGAGATGGGAGAGCTGTAGGAAGTCCTAAGAAGTTTCCCAAATATGGTACGCTGGTTCAATTCAATATTTGATGAATATAGCGAAGCTTTGAATGAAGTCATGTCAACATATGTTGGCAAAAAGGGCTCAGTAAAGCCTGCAGCAGCTAAAACCAAAAGGGCAACAGGTTGTCAGTGGGGATAACCCAGAAAAGGGAAAAGCAAGCAGCAAACCTTCATCTGAAGTAGATCTTCCAGAAGCAGAAATTGGAAAGGTGTGTCTGCGATTTGCTCCTGAACCTAGTGGCTATCTTCACATCGGGCACTCAAAAGCAGCTCTACTCAACCAGTATTTTGCTCAAAGGTACCAAGGTCGAATGATAGTTCGCTTCGATGATACAAATCCATCAAAGGAAAGCAATGAATTTGTTGACAATCTTTTAAAAGATATTGAGACATTGGGTATCAAATATGAAACCATCACACATACATCTGATTACTTTCCCCAGCTTATGGAAATGGCTGAAAATTTGATCCACCAGGGTAAAGCTTATGTTTGATGATACACCACGTGAGCAAATGCAGAAAGAAAGAATGGATGGCATTGAATCAAAATGTAGGAGCAACAGTGTAGTGGAGAATCTGAAACTGTGGAAGGAAATGATTGCAGGATTCAGAGAGAGGATTACAATGCTGTGTCCGTGGGAAGTTAGACATGCAAGACCCAAACAAGTCTCTTCGAGATCCAGTCTACTATCGTTGCAATCCTGTTCCTCACCATCGAATTGGGTCCAAATACAAGATAAACCCGACATATGATTTTGCATGTCCATTTGTTGATTCTGTAGAAGGTATAACTCATGCACTCCGATCGAGTGAGTATCATGATCGAAATGCTCAATATGATAGGATTCAAGCAGATATGGGACTGCGAAAGGTTCACCTTTATGAATTTTAGCCGGTTGAATATGGTCTACACAATTCTCAGCAAGCGTCATCTTCGTTGGTTTGTTTGAAAATGGAAAGGTGGATGGATGGGATGATGCTCGATTTCCAACTGTACAGGGAATTGTTTCGCAGAGGTTTGAAAGTAGAGGCATTGGTGCAATTCATCCTTGAACAGGTAAGCTAACATGCATCCATGTCTTTACATCTTTCTATTCTGATGTTGTTTGGATAGTCCATATGAGATGCTGTATACAGATTTGATGAAAAACTTACATTCTACTCAAAGAATATACAGTGAAAAACATGCTTGAGGACCTTGAAGAACTTTGTGTTGTTCCCGTAACATGTGAATTCTTTCCTTCTTCTTTTCCCAATTATACCAAAGAACTTAATTTCATTCATGTGACATTTGTTTGAATTCTTTGGTTAAAAGGCAGCTTAGGATGGCAAGTTCAGGTTCATCACTTTTGTGCATCACAATATTCCTTATTTAGTTTCCACATATGCAAGCATATGTCCATTGATTTATTCTCTTAGGTTATTTTGTGCATTCACCCTTTATCTTCTTAAAGTTTTAATTCTAATTCTATTTCGTTTCAGGGGGCATCAAAAAATCTTAATCTCATGGAATGGGACAAACTCTGGACAATTTAATAAGAAAATTATCGATCCTGTGTGTCCCAGGCATACTGCTGTCATTGAAGAACTTAGGGTGCCATTAACCTTGACTGACGGTCCCAAGCAACCATTTGTTCGAATCATTCCAAGGCACAAGAAACATGAGGGTGCTGGAGAGAAGGCCACAACATACACAAATAGGATATGGATAGACCATGCAGATGCAGAGTTGATCTCTGTAAATGAAGAAATAACCTTAAATGGATTGGGGAAATGCCATAGTGAAGGAAATTGAGAAGGACCAGAATGGAAAGGTCACACGCTTGAGTGGGGTCTTGCATCTCGAAGGATCTGTCAAGACCACAAAGTTGAAGCTCACCTGGCTACCAGATACAAGTGAATTAGTTAACCTCACTCTTGTGGACTTTGACTATCTAATCACAAAGAAAAAGGTAATTCTTCATTTATGGACTTTGGAAGTTTTTGTTTTGTTCCTTTTTAAAAGAATACAATTGTGTATGTTTTAAAAACTTTTCTACTTTGAGAACCTTAGTTATTGAGGCTGGGTGGTTTATTATTCTCTGCTTTCTATTGATTTCTGAGTGAGTTTTGTTCATTTTTTATCCTCTTAACTTTTTTGTTACTTTTTTGGCCCCTGAAATACTGTACTTCTAATGGCTACTTATATTTGTCCCTATAGATGGGGTGATCATTTCATAAGCCTTGAGTTATTTTTTCTCATGTCACTGTAGTTTTGACTGAATGACTTCTTGATGTGTACTTGGGATTAAATTCTTTTTCAAACCAGCTTGAAGAATGTTGACCATCTACTATTCAAATTTATATTACTGTTTTTCGTAAAAACTATCTTGGCATTATTGTTTATTTGAGCTGTTTTTTTTCTCTAATTGTGTGAATGTAGAGTTTCAGTGGTTGATTTATTCCGGTACCTATAATGCATTTAAAATGTCAAGTTTTGAGACCCCTTTGTGGGTGTGTGCGTTAAGAGAGTAGAATGAATACATAAGAAACTTTGAAATGGGTAACTCCATTTGATGCATCTATTTAATTGAGCATTTTGTTTATGGTTGAATGTATAAGTAGCACACAAAATGAATATAATGGGGGATGGACCCTTGTAATGGACTCCTTCACATTGGAATCAGTTTATATTCAGTCTAAATTAGACATTATAGTTTGTGTGGGGGGCTTTTGGTGGTGATGAAGCTGGGTAGGAGTAGATGGTAAAAGAATCTAGTTAGACATTATAGTTTTGTGTGGCATGATGTTTTGCATAATACATTATACTTGTCATAGATTTTGAGAGCAGAATTGTAACCATACTGAGTGGCTGCTATGTAAAATTTTAATTGTTGGTCGGCGCTTGTATTTGTTGATGCAGCTGGAGGAGGGAGAAAGTTTTCAAGATGTGCTTAACCCATTTACCAAGAAGGAGACTGCAGCTCTTGGGGATTCAAACATGCGAAATTTGAAGCGTGGAGAGATATTGCAGTTGGAGAGGAAGGGCTACTTTAGATGTGATGTTCCTTTTGTCAGACCTTCGAAGCCCATAGTTCTGTTTGCAATTCCAGATGGCCGACAAGCAACCTCATTGAAGTAGACCTTCATATTTGACTAGCATACTTTCTGGTGTTCTGGAGTTGAACATTTTTCCTAAAACTATGTAAGATGAGATTTGGAGTCTTTGACTCTCTTCCTTTTACATACATTTGTTCTGAAGTTTTTGATGTGATACTTCATCTAATTTACCTTGCTATAGATGTTTTAACGAATTGAATGGTGCCTTTTCAACTAGTTAATGTGGTTTTGGTAAATTTCCAAGTTTCAGATAAAGATGTTCTTGTTGAATCCAGTAGCAGTATAGATCCTGATGGGATTTGGCTTTTTTAACTAGGTGAATGTGGCTATGAATAAACGACATTTTCCTGTGGTTCCTCGTATTGAATTTAGCTTCCTTGGTCATTTTAACTGTTCCTCGTTATACAGATGCGATTAGGTCTATAATGAGCACCCAACTTTCCAGACGTGAAGTTTTAGTTCTTGATTCCTTGTCCTGGGGATCTAGGACAGCGACAACTTGGATTGTTCCATCTTTCCTTGCTTGAAATTGGAACTTTATGATAGCACTGATCAAGTGACAAGCATTTGTATAGTGGGTTCTAATTAAGTCACCATTATTATTGCCTTGATTGTCTGTCCCGTTATGCCAAAATTACCCACTTTGGCGTGATGATGGCTATCACATGTGCAACTCCTTTTCTTTAATAAGATGAGTGCACCTACTAGAATCACTGTTGTTGTCCATTTTCAGGTAAGATAAACAAGACAAGAAACTTACTACTAGTGCATTTTAAAGATGATGAGATGAGACAGGAAGGTTTTTCTTATGGATTAAGTCATTGAGGCAGTTCTGTTAATCCATGATTAATTGTACTTTTTAGAAGCAACAAGCAAGAGTGCCATTAACATGGAAGGAGAGGATGGTCCGGATTTATTTATTTTCCGAGTAGAACTTGAACTCTCTGCATTGCTAAATAATAATATAAAAAGAATTAGGTGAAATTCATGATTTGTTAAATAAATGGACCATACTCAATTGTTGTTTCTGATTGTCATCAACGTTTTTTATTAGTTACGCATTATCATGATCTGCACTTACTAGTATGTTAACGAGTGATTATTTTATATTGGGTAAATGTAAAGCGAATGGTGGGATTTATTTAAAAATATGAAGTCATCACCATCCCAATTACTTGAATGTGTTTTGACTTTCTCGAGCGTGGGCGAGTTCCTTTTCAGTTTTCCCTTCCCTGCTTATGGCATGTCCCCAGCGCACATCCACATGTAGATGGCTAATGTGATGACAAAATACATTTATTAGAAGGGTAATGTGAGGAGGAGGTGAAGATGGAGAGAACTTGTTTTTCAAACATATAATCGTGTGTTTTTACGGCATCTATCCAGTCCAGAAACACTAATAAAAAGACAAGTCTTCAAACTCGATGGAACTATTCTCGAAATGGACGCACTGGACAAACAAAATCAAGTGATTGAACTATTGTCAAGTGAATTGGTGGGTTAGCTGGCTAAGGCATTGAGGTAGAAAGTCTTCCTCCGTAGCTGACTTCGTAAAACATGCTGCTTGTCTAATTTAATGCATTTCATACATCTATCTGAGAAATACATATAGTCTCTGTCAAGCGTGGTTTTATTACATTATGTATATATATAATTGGCTAAAACAACAAATTGATGCTTTGATATTTTATTCAGTGGAAGAAACGGTCTGTAGAAGATTACATGTCGAATAAACCATTTAATCTCCTAGATGATCCATCAAACACAAATTTCTCCCTTAAAAAAACTGTTACAGGAAGAATAACAATCAAAAACCCCCAGCTAGGCACAGCTGTAAGATTTATTAATTTATAATCAAAACCTAGCGTACGTACTTGTGTTTTTATACAGTCAACCAATCATCTACTTCTTAGGTGCAAACCTGGACTTGATCTTTCGGACCTCCTTGGTACCAACCTGGAAAGCCTTGGTCAAGACATGGTCAGGCACGGGTGGTTGGGCCTGCAAACAATGTGGCTGCAATTGACTGAGTTCCTGGCAACTGGCTATTGAATGCAGCAATCACTGCAGCTGAGACTCGACCGTTGTTCTTCTGGAAATGAACCAAGCCTTTGGGGAAAACAAATGTCTCGCCCACCTTGATGGTCTATGATATCAAAACGTTAGCAGTGGTAATGAACCCCACGTCCAGTTGGCCTTCAAGGACAAAGACCATCTCAGTGGCACGTGGATGTGTGTGGGGTGGGTTCAAGCCACCGGGGGCGTAGTTCAATGCGGGACATGGATACCCCCAAGGTGTTGAGTCCTGGGATCTTTTGAACATTGGCAGCGGTGCCAAGGAGCCGAATGTGTTGTTGGTGAGACCTGGTTTAGCCAAACCGGCAAAGAAGAAGTCCTCTGCCGATATGTTTTCCTTGCAGGTGAATCCATTCACCTTCACACCTGTTTAATTATACAAGCATCTCATGTCACAAATTATCAAACTAGTAACAATCGCACATAAGCAGGAAAATGTATTGAAAATAAAACAGAATCAAAGACAAAAAGGTGAGATCCAAGAAAGATGAAGAAATTGTGTTGGGAAGGAACAGAGGAAAAAGGCTGGGCAAGTCAACTCTCCTACCCTATACCAATCATGTATATAATTAACTAAGATCAAAAGGAAATTAAAAACAATAGTGGAAGAAGAAATACCAGAAGAAAGATCAGCAACGCAAACATCTTGAAGCAGGTCAGGATCAGCAGAAACGGTGGCCACTAGTACCAAACCAAGAGTCATATAAAGAAGGGAGAGGTAGGCCACCTTATTAGCTGCCATGGCTGCTGCTGCAGATGCTAGCGCTAGCTTTCCTAAGTTCCTAGGCTCTGGCGAAAACTATTAAAGGAAAACAACTAGTTTTTTTTTTGGGTTGAAAAACAACTAGTTAATATAAGAGAAAAGGGGGGAGGGTGTCTGAATTAGGGAAAAGATGGATGAATAGGAGAGAAAGGTGGACAAATGTATTTAGAGTGGCTGCTGCATGATTGGTAGGTACCAAAGTTGCCTTAAATATTCCATTCGGTAAAGATGTGGTACGATATATCTTTATATTGAATATAATTTCAAAAATTATTTTCAATTTATTTTAAATTATAATAAAAAAAATTGATTTTGAGAAGAAAAAAAAACTTATAATTTATAGTATTTTTTTAAACACAATTAATTACAACCGCAAAAACTAGCTAAACATACACCGAAAACAAGGCAATAAATTTTGTAGTTGTGTTAAAACTAGTTGATAATTAACGGGCCATCGTCATCTCTCCTGCCCCTACAGTCTACGCGTGCTTCCATATTTCTTCGGTCAATTTTTCAATGTTCATGTATTGACTCGGTCTCTTATATTATTTTTTATAGAGATCTTTATTTCAATTGATGTATAAATTGATCCAAAGATGTTTCTTTACCATAGAAAAAAATCACATTAAAATGTGGTATGATATAGCCAAGGTGATGGAAACTCAAGAAAACAAAAAGAAACATTGTTCAGAAAAATTCGTGAAATGTAATTGATATTTTATTAATATAACCTTAATTCCTAGCCTAATCTACTTGCTGGAAAATCACAAAAAAAGATATCCTAATATAATGTAATGATATTTACTCGAATAATAACTCAAAACCCAAGTTAAGAATCAAATCTGTCTAGTTTGAGTTGTTTTTATATTACACCAATGATAAATTTATTTTGAACGAGTTTAAAAAACCTTCAAAATCCTTCTTCCTTAGGCAAGCTCAAGGAAATTAGCATGTCTCAGATAGAGGCTTAGCAGTATATCAAGGCTAACCACTCGAGGGTATAATAGTATATCAAGCCTCGGGCACGCTAGGTTTTTCGCCAGCCACACC
Organism: Populus alba x Populus x berolinensis; assembly: GCA_029228515.1. Lineage (NCBI taxonomy): Eukaryota > Viridiplantae > Streptophyta > Magnoliopsida > Malpighiales > Salicaceae > Populus > Populus alba x Populus x berolinensis. The sequence goes on along the minus strand of CM055350.1, from coordinate 29,841,063 downwards.
TAGATTTTTTTAGGTTTGATAGTGTACCAAGCCTGACATTTTAACTTAACAGTCAACCAAGTCCAAGGTAACGCGAGTCTAGCAAACATGCTAAACCCAAGACACTTGGACTTGAAATTCCATTAAGTCCAAGACAATAGAGGTTTTGCAAACATATCAGATCCAAGACACTTGGACTTCACAATTAGTCAAGTCTAAGACAACAACCATTTTCCTTTAGGCACACCTAAAAAATAATCATCCTCCATTGAGTCTAACCTCGGGGAAGAACTCAACTTCTATAAGCTTAGCTAAGTTTGACATCTTAAACTCTAATCTCTTTATCACCTTTTTATGTGTATAAAAGTCCTTCAAAAACCCATCATATTCCTATCAAACATTAATACAAATATAAGGGATATTTATTCCTCATTAAATGTTATCAGGGTAATTACACTACAAGCTCTCTTCTTCATAAAAGGACAATACTCATAAATTATAAATACATCATGAGACCTTTTAGAACAAAGGTTCATGATCTTCATTCTCTACTACATATATATTTTCAAAGCATCTCTTTAGAATATTCTTGTATTTTCTCTCTTTAAAAAGATACTTATATAAGCATCGAAGAGTCCCCACCTTTATTAAAGAGGACTTTTTATAGGTACTAGTCACGAGCAATTTTGGTTTACCAAGGACCAATTATAAGCTATCAATTACCTTGGCTAGGGAGAATGGAGAAGATTACTATGACAATTGATTAATCAATTGTCCAACCCGGGAGCCCTATTCCTTGGCTAGTTGGATTTTTAGAACATAATTAGTAGTGTTGTTTATGAGATATAATAGAAAAGCCATTTGTTTCTTTATAAAACTTGTTTTTAGCATTTTTAGGGTATTTCATGGCTCATAATGATTGCCTTCCAGGGAGAGGAAGCGGGACAAATCAACTTGTTGTCGTGGACACTCCTACCCAGTATGAGCTTTATCAACTCACTAGTTAGGTGCAACTCCCCACTCAAGTTGTGTTGACAACCCGAGGTAAAATTAGACCTTGTCAACCCATCAAGTCTTAACAACCTCAATAACACACAATGTCTTAACACCAGGGACATCGGCTATACTAAGAGCTCGTAGATAATTACATTACTTAGAGGAGACTAGACAAAAGATGTTCATGAACGTTCCTTAAGGGATCACTCACGTCATTATTACACTCATGTATATAGCAAACACTCCAAACGTACTCCTCTTAGTTACTATGGGATGGACATTAGTCATCGTAATTGTCATTTTATGCCAAGCCCTTTGGGATCCCAAGAGCTCAACAAATAAAGAGCAAAGAAACAGTTTGTGACCGAGCACGCCCAAAAAAATAAGCATACCTAGGGGAATGTTTATAGTCCCTATTAGTAGAGGGTTTCTCCTTTATCCAAACACATATTGAAAACTCAACTCCTTAAAGACTACTTTTCTATGAATATGAGTTTAGACAACTATGACCAACTTGGCCGACTCAAGAGAGCATGTGCAAAATGTGCACAGTAGCTTGGAGTTGATCATCTAAGACTATAACTCAAGGTGCAAGATATTCCCTTCAACCTTTATAGGATCTACACGTGCTTGTTATAACAAACTTGGAACCAAACTTTATTAAAGGTTTTAGTGACCTATATACGAAGCTAGTGACATGTTTTAGCACTAGCATACCCATCAAGAAACCTTCCACAGTGCTTTCAGTGTTACTCAATAAGAGGACGAGTCTATACGGGTATATTTAAGGAGATTCAACATGAAGATGCTCGAGGTGGAAGAATTGATTGAGCCAATAGCCATGAAAGCCTTAATAAGAGTAAAGGAACATGCCTTCTAAAGAAAACTTTATCTTTTATCATATAAAAACTTGGCCAAAGTAAAGCGATTCATGAAAAATCAAATACGAGTTGAAGAGGCTAGTTTACTTCAACATGGACCTCTTTGTTTTTATAAGGACAACCAACATCAATGATTTTCCAAGTGAAGTAATCAGGTTACCTGAAAAGCCTCTCTCATACATGTCACTCAGATCACTTCAGGATAAATAATCATTGATAAAGTGTAAGTTTCTTAAATATAAATAGCTTATTCAAAATGACGTTTTTATTTTCTTTGGGTGTTCTCTTAGGACGATAACTCCACCACTCTCTAATGGATGGATGTAATTTCTCCAGTGCTATAAGCACCACTTTTCAATAAATGAATGTGATTTTCCTAATATTATATACACCACTTTAAAGGGATGCTTTTAAGCCCTATGGCAATGATGGGAAAGCTCATAGCTCCTACTCTCCAAAGAACATATAATCACTTAGAAATTTTTAAGTATAGATTCACACCTTTTTGGCTTCCCACTAGCCATTTAGAAATTCTCTAGGTATAGGATCAACTCTTGATTTGTTTGAAGATAGAAATTCCTTCAAAGCAAGTTGATTTACTTTGATGGGTTCCCCAAGGCTACTTAGAAATATTTCTAAGTTTAGGCCATTTTCCCATGTTTTTCTCTTACCTTACAAGGATTCGAATTATAACTTGCTTCATGCCCCTCTACACGAGCTGCCTAGTATATCATCTAAGGTTTCCACCTTTTTTCCACATAATGAAAATTCAATGAACTTATCATAACAACTAAGTATTTTTACAAGTATTTACGTATAAATATCACAAAGACTTTAAGGGCTACCAATAAACCTATTTTTAACGAGTTTAAAAAACCCTTATAACCCTCCTCTCTTAGGCATGTCCAAGGAAATAAGCATACCTTAAGTGGGGGCTTGGTAGTGTACTAAGCCCAACACCTGGACTTGACAGTCAACCAAGCCAGACACAATTCACTTAGACTCGGCAGTTAGCCAAGTCCAAGGTAACGTGGGTCTAGCAAACATGTCGGACCCAAAAGACTTGGACTTGGAAATTAGTCAAGTCTAAGACAAACGACCATCCTTCTTTAGGTCCGACCTTAGGAAAGAACTCGGCTTCCATGGAAGCTAATTTTGACATCTTAAACTCTAATCTCTCTACCATCTTTTTGGGTGTATAAACATCCTCCAAGGACCCATCATATTCTCATCAAACATTAATACAGGTGTAAAGGATATTTATCCCTAATTAAATGCTATCAGTATAATTACGTTGTGAGCTCTCCTCTTCATAAAAGAACAAGACATCATGGACTATAAATGCACCATGAGACCTTTAGAACAAAGGTTCATGATATTCATTCTCTGCTGCATATAAATTTTTGGAGCATCTTTCTCTAGAATATTCTTGTATTTTCTCTCTTTAAAAATATACTTATTTAAGCATCAGATAGTCCCCGCCTCCACCAAAAGGAACCTTTTGTAAGTACTAGTCACGAGCAAACTTGTGCTAACTAAGAACCAAGTATAAGCTATCAATTACCATTGACTAAGGAGAATGAAGGAAATTGTTAAGACCAATTAATTAATCGATTGTTCAACCCAAGAACTCTATTCCCAGACTAATTGGATTTTTAGTGATATCATCAACAAGACCTGGACTTTCCTTCTTCTTTTTCTTATAGGATACTCCCTCTTTCTCCTTATCCAATTGCTGCTTGGAAAATTACTCTAGTTGTCAACTTAATGCCACTACAAAACCAACTCCCACGAGGAATTTCTGCTGGATACTTTCTTTTCCACCAACCTTGTTTGCTGTTAATTATTGGCATGTAGGGGATTTCATTGTTTTATCTTTTACTGTAAAGCAAAAGTTTTTTTCAAAAATGTTACATTCTATTAAGTGTTGAGTCATAAATAAAATTTAAAAGTAATAAAATAGAATAAAGTTAAACAGCTAACCTAGTTGTTAATTTATCTACTAAGAAATGAAATTCTTGATTTCACAGTGATAAGTGACCATGCTTAATTTCCCATTTACCAAATAGTAGTGCAAGAAAAGTACTACAAAACTCAACTCTGGCCTGACTGAGTAGCATCCAAAGAAAAATTAAAGAGCATTTTTCAGTTTGACATTTGTACTTACTATATATAGTGATGTTTGTACATTGAAATTGCAGAATGTCAGGATTTTAGGCTCTTGCAAAGAAGGAAGGCAATTCATTCTCTACTTTGTTTGATTCAACATACTTTGTAATATGTTTCTAAAAATGTTGAATTTTTCTATAGGAAGAAAACTTCAAAATGTTGAGATGAATGTTTGATGTAAAATGAAATTTTGGAGATTGTTGGAAGTGGCCCATGCTAGCTGCTGAGTTTGCCTAATCAGGCTTTGTATAGGATGGTCTTATGATGCTATTTTGGGCCATTAAAAAAGCCTCAATTCTAAGCAACCAAAACAACTAGAGAAGGTGATTGATGCAGTTTGAAGTTTGTAGAAGCAAGGAAGTAAACCAATGAGTTGGTGTTGATACCAGTTTAATTCACTATATTAATATTACTTATACTGTAAATAATGTCATCAGTAATGAAGATGGAGGAGGAGGATAAGGACAAGAATTGGAAGCGAAAAGAACTCATCTTTCTGGTTTTCTATGCCATTGTTTTCTACGCTTTCATCATCCATTAATCTCTCCAACTCTCTCTTGGTACCGTTTTCCTTATCTTTACCATCTCCATCTCTCAAAGTCTCTTTCTTTCTCTTTGGTTATTCTGTTCTTCTGAAATTTACTTTATAAACAGAAACAGATCATGAATCAAAGCTTTATGCTTTACGCCCTAGATGACTTCTCCCTCCTCGTCTCAATGTAACATTTTTCCTTTCTTTTTCAACTTTTCTTCTCTGGGTTTTCTTCCTTTTCATATTTTTATGTCTTTCAATTGCTAAAGCTTCAATCTTTAATCACAAGATGTTAGTGATGCTCAGTGGAGAAACTTCCGTGCTAATTTGCTTATTCTTACTCTTATTTTTGGACTTTTCCCACTACTTGCCAATTCTTTAAGGGCCCTTTTTTCTTTGAAAGGTAGAGGGATGTCCTTTCTGTGGCTCTTCATTTCTTTGGCCTACCTCTCTTATCTTTATGGAGCATGGTGATCTTCGACAACACTACTACTCAGTTGCTTGATTGATTTCTTGTCTCCTTCTGTTACACTAACCTTCTCTATCTTTGCTCTTCTAGCATCCTATTTATCCTCTCAATTGCTATCTTCATTTAGCTAAGGATACGTCTTAGCTATTGCTTTACATAGTTGATTAATTGTTTCAAATTCGACATTATACTACTTTCACTTATCGAATTTGTCTTCTTTTATTATCATCTAGGCAACAATGGTCATATTTGGACAACTATCGTGGCATTTTTAGATGGCACATTTTGCTTTAATTTTGGTATTATTCTTTAACTCATTTTACCTTTCTAGATTTTATTACTGCATATATTCTTAGAGGCTTAATATAACAAGTCAGAAAAAAATAATTTGGTATGATTGGTTCCATTTAGAAAATTATGTTTTTCACGGTTATTTTGCGAATGATCAGCTTTGGATACGATTATCATTGGTCACATCAGGATTCTCTTTTTGATCAACAGGTAAACTAATAACAGATATGCTACGTTCTTTTTTTTTTCTTTTTGCATATTTAGTAGGAAAGTTTGCTCTCTATCTGAAATTATATCTAAAAAAGTTGATCAATATGTGTCCGCCTAGTTTTTCTCAAGTTCTTACAAATAAACTAGTACATTTGAAATTATATTTTCATGCATGCCAACAAAGAGTATATATATTTTTTCTTGATATATGTATTTTACTTACGGTGATCTCAGAAGCACATTCAACGCTGCCACACTTGTAAGTCTGGAAAAACATGCTACCGGTCCTTGCAGGTTAATCTCTTGTTTACATGAGCCTACCTATTCCAGTATTTGCTATCGACTTATTGCTATGCTTTGAGGGATTTCGTTCTTCTTCTTTTTTTTTCCTTCCAGTTCATAATTTTGTTTGTGTTGTCTAGGAGAGAAGTGTCCAGAAGGACAAGTATTCCTCTAGCATATACCTTGCTTATTTGGTATATGCCCCAATTTATATTGCTGGTCTTATTATAAGCTTCAATGCCCTTGCCTTGCAATTGATTTTAATTCATATATATATATTATATATATATATATATATATATATATGTTTCTACTATACATATTGTTCAAACTTGTGATTAGGTATTTTTTGTTGTAGACTTGTATGAGGGAATTGGATTAGATTCTTCTGTTGAGATTTCACTTTCTCTATGTTAAGATCCCGGATATAAAAGATTTTTGTTGAATTTAAGTGTGGAACAATTTTAATCAATCAATTCCATTGCATCCTGGATTTCCAGTTTCTTGTGATACAATGTTCTTGCAGTTAGATATGCCAGAATAATTATACAGCTAGGGATATGTCTTGGTATGATTTACGTCGGATATTCAGGGTTTTTTTTTTTCCTAATGGAACTAATGACATGCCTATGTTATAATCAGTGGTCTCTGGAAACTGTGATTCTATGGACATATTCATCGTTGGATATGGGGTAAGTTCAGTATTTTGCATCTTTTAAATAATATATTTCCCAAGGGTGCGTTTTTTGTACATGCAAATGAAACGAATGACAAAAAGAACTTCACAAAGAGGACTGGGATGCCAATTACAATAGTGAACAAAATGATATACCAAAGCCCCATCTTCTACAATAATGTTAGCTGTAAATAAGAAAAACATGCATGCTGAGCTTTTAAAGAATCATCTATACTCAACATGTTTAAAGGCTCATTTCTTAAAATAAACCAAATTGAACTAAACTTCGGGTGATTAAACATCCCTTGCAAATAACTGCGAAAATAAATCACCAAAAAAAAAAAACAATGGCAATCAAATACAAGTAATTCCATTTTAATTATACATATTACAGGTAAAAAAATAAACAACTAAAAGAAAGGAGGGTAGCAAAGATATTATTAAGTCTGCATCCAACTTGGTTGATTTTCACCAGCCTTGTTAGTTAGCATTTCAGTTCCACTTCTTTCCGACTACACTCTGCAATGCACAATACACATACAGTATTGTTCTTTCAGATTACCTTTCTTTTTTTTTTTTTATCTCACAATCATATCAAGATTCTTCCTTTTTCATTTTACATAATAAACTAAATAAAAAACTTCAAAAGGGGGGGGGGATGCGGCGATATTTCTAATTTATAAGAAAAGGAGAGATAAGACATAAGAACTGGTAAATGCTCATGCCCTGGCATCGATAACAATCTTGCGGCTGAAGTAGCTCTTGAATCTCTTCTGCTCTTTCTTAGCTTTTGGTGCATTTAGTCCACCAACAACTTTGTTAAAAACCCTCACTTTTCAATCCATGAAATTAACCTCCTGAAATCACAAAAAAAAAAAAGAACCCTAATATCTTCATCAATATGACAAATTACTGCAAGAAGAGAAAAGATAAAGATTTGTATTGAACTCGCTCCAAAAAAAACAGTTACTCACCTTGATACCCATTACTGAGTTGACTCAATTGACTTTTAGTGGCACCCGCAGAGAGAGAAAGCTTTACTGAGACTGATACTAGTTAATTGTAGAGAATAACAAGCCAAAGGTGTTCTCTTGCTTCTCTTTCCCGCCCACGAAAATAATAATATCCTCTTATGCAACTTCGGAAAACAGAAGAGTACACTATGAGGCCTTTATTTGGTCCAATTCCCTTTAACGCTTTGGGCACATTCCACCTTTTTATCCAGACTTATGGTCTTTCATTTGGAACCCACACAGCTGAGCCTTTTTCTAGGCCAGTTTCTTAGTACTATATTGGCCTCTCGTCGGGCCATTTACCTTTAATCTTGGGCACATTTCCCCTTTTATTTCCGTACCTCATAAGCCACCTATCAAACCCTCTTCCTCCTTTAAATCTTTGGGCCCATCATCCCTTTTATTTATACTTTTAGGCTTCCCCTATCGGCCTTACCATTCCTTTAAATCTTATAGGCCACTATTTTTCCCTTTATCATGCTTCTATAGGCCTAACTCTAGGCCTCACTTTACCTTTAATGTTAGGGCGCTTTTCCTTGTTTTTTCTTATGGCCCCTATCTTCATGACTCTGACCCTTAATATTTAGGGCCATTTATGGGCCTATTTTGGCCCAATTACCTTCAATCTTTCGGGCTTCTTTTCTGGCCCCCGTGATCCTTTAATCTTCTGCAACTTTCGGCCCAGTTTACCTTTAGGAGCACGAGCCCCCCCCCCCCTCTTTTAGCCCAATATCTGTTAATCTTATAGGTCTGTTTTCGGCACTATATTTACTTTAATTTGGAAGGGCCTCTAGCCCAAATTACCTTATCTTACGGATCTAATTGCAAACCCCAATAACCTTTAATCTTTCTAGCCCTATCTTACGACTCAATTTCCCCTTTAATAAGTACGTGTCTTTTTTTTTTACCCAATCACTTTTAATCCTAACGGGGGCTCTCTTCAGGCCAACTATCTTTAATTTTACCTGGCCTCTTTCCATTTAATTTCCTTCCTTTAATCTTCCAAACCTTTTTCACAACTTCAACTCATTTAGTCTTCGGGCCTCTTTCCAACCCACTGTCCTTTAAAATGACGGGCCTCACTTCGGGCCATTATCACCTTTAATTTTACAGGCATATTATGGACCCAAATCACCTTTAACCCTTGGGAAGCCATTACCTAGTTTTCTATTCTTATAGGCCCTCCTCTAGGCTCACTTTAGTTCAATCTTCAATGAATTTTCCCTTTTATTCGAACGTATGAGCCTCCTTTTGAGCCTTTTCCTAACTAAAGGCTATCGTCAAGAGTAAAAAAGAAAAGGTTGGAACTCAGAAATGCTAAAGTAAAAAAAATATCATTAGAAAGAATACTTTAATTATTCTATAAATATATAATCAGTTCAATTATATTATTAGAATTTTTGAGCAAAACATACAAATTCAGTAAAAGACAACTGTGAAGGACATTCGATAGCTAGAGCTAAAAGGATATGAAGGAATTGAGTTAAAAAAATGATGGGGTAATCAACATAGCACCAAAGATTTTTGTGTTTCTAGGCCAAAGAACAATTTTAACCATATAGCAATTGTCTATAACCAAAGGTAGAAATTGAAATTGTAATGCAGAAATGTTTTACTTCGTTATTAGATTGTAGTGAGGATACAACTGCTAAAATCTTAACTCTTCTTAATTCTTTCAACATCAAACTGCATGTATTCATAACTAGTTTGTTCACTAACTTGTGCATAGAAGAAGACACACACACACACACATAGGAACTAATTAATTGGTTCGATGACTGTGTACGTGGAAGAAGGGACAATTACAAAGGATAGGCAATTCATGAAAACTCTGTTGGTAACAACTTGTGAGATTGGTATCTGAAAAGTGTTTGAATTAAAAAACAGTGAAACAGTAAAGAAATCTGACGAAAAGGTGTTTCTTGTAGTTTGCTAGAGTTTGAGGTTCTGTTTGATAGTGTGTTTGAAGAACAAGAGAATAGAAGAGAAAATTTATTGATACTGCACTCTTTGATTTTAAGAATGTATTTCAAACAGAATTACTTAATTTGTTGACAGCAATCTCGTACATATTTATAGAAAGCAAATTACAAATGAAAATGCTAAAAATTTAAAATAAAGGACATGAATCTATTAACAAACTAAACAGAATTAACAAAATTTCTAATGACTAGGAAAAAGCTATTATTAATGCAGGAAAAATATTAAACTAAAAACAGGATCTTTGACCGCAACATCTTGAAGCAAACTTCAACACTCCTTCCTTGCTATAAGAAGTGCAAACTCCTAACATTTTCCTTAGATACTCAAACCTACTTTACTGAAAGTGGTTTGGTAAATAAGTAAGGGCAAGTTGATGTTCAGAACTTGCATTAAGTTAACTTAATATCACAATTTTTTCTGCAACTTCCATAAAAAATAAAGCTTGATGTTGAAGTGCTTTGTTCTTCCCATGTATACTGGATTATGTTGGATGGCAATAACAGCTTGATTGTCTTCTAAAATCTCTGTTGGTTCTCTTTCCTCCATTTACAAATCAATTAAGATTTTTTGAAAGCCATAGAGCTCTTGGTTTTACTGCTGTTGTAACTGCAATAAATTCTACTTCAGCCGTGGAATGTGCTACAATCTCCCTGCTTCTTTGAACACCAAGCAGAAAACTCCATAACCAAGATTAAAAACAAAATATCCGGAAGTGTTTCTCATATCATCAAAAGGGACAAGCCCAATCACTATCATGGAAAATCCATTACAACTTGAAGCTTTGGACACTTCTTTATAATTTGAGCCCCGTAGCTGACAATCCTTTTAACATACCTCAATATTCTCTGTGTTGCTCTTAAATGTAATTCACTTGCACAATGCATAAAACGGAGATAAGAGACTTACAGCAAATTAGAATATCAGGCCTTGTTGGTGGCTGTTGTAAGATACATTAAACATCCAATCATGCTTTCAAAGTATCCTTCATCAACTTTATCTGCCCCAACCTTCTTGCTTAGCTTTTCCTTTTGGTTCATTGGTGTGTCGGTGGCTTTGCACTCTTCAATCCTTGAATTTTCTTCAATATTTCCTTTGCAATATTTCTTCTGGCAGATGAAGACTTCATTCTGGCTTTGCTTGACCTCCATTCCAAGAAAATAAGTCATAAGATCAAGATCGGTCATTTCAAACACATTCATCATTTCTTGTTTGAATTCTTTCAACCAGCAATTCATTACTTCCTGTCACCAAATGGTCATCAACATAAAGGGACACTATTTAAAAACATCATTGTACTTCAGTTTGACATACAGAGTTCCTTGGATGATAAGCTTTTTACAAAGCCTAAATTTAGCAAATGCTCATCAATCCAAGCTATACCAAGCATAGGAGCTAGCTTCAGCCCTAGAGCATAGAGGCCTTTTGCAAAAGGTAGGATCCTTATCCTAACTCCTTGAATCATAAATCCATCAGGCTGCTCCACATATATTTCTTCTTGTAAAAACTCCATTTAATAAGGCTGATTTTACATCCAACTAAAAAACTTTCCTGCCCTTCTGTGCTGAGATTGCTAGCAGCAATCTGATTGTGTCCAGTCTAGCAACAGGTTTGCAAAAACATGTCAGAATAATCAACACCAAAAATCTGAGCATACCCTTTAATAACAAGCCTGGCCTTGTGTTTGTTGATGGAGTTATCTGCATTCAGCGTCGTTCGATATATCCACTTCACTCCTATAACTTTTCTGCTATTCCGGTCTGTCAACCTATGTCTAGGTATTGTTTTTCTAAATCATTGACAACTCCTCTTCCATGGCCTTCTTGCCATTTGCTGTCTTTGAGTGCCTCTTCATATCCAGCAGGTTCATAAAATAAAATTTAGCATCCTTTGATAGATGTCTGACAGTAACCTTATGCCTCTAACTGGAGGATCATCTTCTAGTTCATTCTGCCACTAAGATGCTATTTGTTCTTCAGAATGATCGTGCTATGTTGAAGGTTCTTCCAGTCCAATTGCCTCATCTTCATTGAAGTGTACATCCATTGTAATTGATTTCTTTTTTGTTTGTGGAATGATACACTTTGTATGCGGTGGTGATTTTGGAGACTAAGTTCTTGTATCATACATTATGCTTAAAAGTGCTTTTTGTTATGCTTTGGAGACTAAGCTGTATCCTACAAGTATGTCTTAAAAGTGCTTTCTTATCAAGCTTGTCATGCTTTCGACCTGAGGAATGTGGACAAACCCCACACTGCCAAATACTTTAAGAAAGTTCAGTGAAGGGTTATATCCATACTAGACTTCAAATAGTGTTCTTTCATTCAAAAACTCTGGCTGGGGAAGACGATTTTGAAAGAAAGACTGTTGCATTTGCTGCCTCTGCCCAGAATTCTTTAGGCAAACTTCCTGTCAGAAAACATACACCTTGCCATCTCCATTACATATCTATTTCTCCTTTCCACTAACCCCATTTTGCTCTAGAGTGTAAGGAGTGTGCTGAGCTGATGTTCAATTCTAGCTTTTTCACTAGAATAGATTAAATGTTGCTTAAGTTATACTCCTTCTCATTATCTGATCTTACGCTTTGAATCTTGCAGCCACTCTGATTTTCCACCATCTTTTTGAATTTCCAGAAGATATCCAGCAACCTTGTGACTTCAACTTCAAGAAAAAAATCTAGGCCACATCCTTGAAAATATACGTTAATGAACACATTGTAGTAGGGACTACCTATCAAGTGATGGTGTTCTTTTGAGGTCCTGCATCATCTTTTGTGAATGAGTTGCAGCTTTTGAGATGCCTTCCAGGAAGATTTAGGAAAACGCAGCTTTTTTTTTTTGCGAAAATTGACAAGCATGACAATTCAATATTTGATCAGCAAGAGCAGGCCGAATCCTCTTATCACTTCATTTCTTCTTCATTTGTCAGAATTCGCTGGAGATGAGAATGCCCAAGTCTCTTGTGCCAAGTTTCAGTGATGCTTGTATTTATGAAATAGGCTATATGCTCCTCCTCAGTTGGAAAAAAATGAAAAGCTTTTCCCTTTCATTTTGACTTGTTAAAATTTTCTGGCCAAGCAGCCATCATATATGAGGCGGCTTATGATCTTCAAATGTAACTTTGAATCCCTTTTCTATTAGCTTAACCCAGACTCAGTAAATTTTGATCAATATCAGGTACGTAAAGAAACATCTGAATTAAATTATGTACTTGAGTTTGTTGTAATTTAAATGGTTCGTTTTCCCTTTGCTTGATATATAATCACCATTTCCTATTCGAAACCCTTTGTGATGTCTAGTAGATTGCAAAGTCTTTAAAAAAGGTTGTCTGTCGTATGTCACGTGGTTTGTACAACACTAATGTCGATTCATCCAACATTCTAAGGAGCTCTTGGGTGAAAAACAGGTTGCCACAAAAATCTAATTTTTCATCATCTTTCTCATCAATTTGAGCATCTTTTTCCCTCATCTGAAATTTGTTCTTACATATAACAGCCTCATGTCCAAGCTGATTGCACTTGTTACATTTTGTATCCAGGCCTTTTCCAGCATTTGAATGGTGGATGACCTGTTTTGCCACAATACTTACAAGGTGGATTGCCTCTATTTGAGTTTCGTCCTTTTGCCTTGATTTATTGGTGGCTGGCAGTGGCTTCATTGATTGATGCCTGAAAGTTTCTTGTTGAATTTCCTTTTGTCCTTATCGTGGTCCTGTGGCTTTGCATATTAAAGACTCCTTTAGCAAATCTGAATCTTGCCTCGTAAGCCTCCGTTGCCTTTGGAGCTTATAAGGCATTCAATAATGTTCTGCCAGGTGTATCTTGGCACAGGAATTCCTTTTTCGGTATTCTCCAAGGTGGTTATCGGATGCTTCATAATTCTCAGGTCCAGTTACTAGGATTTTCTCTACAAATTCTTGGAGTCAAAGAAACTTGTATCTAGAAGCGCTTACCTTGTTGATGATTTCCAAGGCTATTTATCTGAGTACTCTGTTATGGACTCAGAATCCTCTTCATCCTCTGCTATTCAAATTCTCTTATCAAGTTGAGTCATTTGCATGCCTCGAATTCTTTCATCTCTTGCGCTTATTCCTTCTTAAAGTTAATCCCATACAGTCCTTTGCTGATTGAAGTGACTTAATTCTGGTGAAAATGGTAGTGGAAACAGAACAGCTGCATAGATAGGCATTGTTCTTGCTTATGATTTCCTTGATTTTCTCTCTTTGTGGTTTTTGATCTGAGCCACTGTTGGATTATTAGCCAGAGGATGGCACCTTATTAATCTTCCTCAACAGCTTTCCACATATCCATAGCAGCCAAATAGGTCTCCATCTTCACTGCCCACCGTTGATAGTTTTCACTCAATCAACGATAGGAGAAGACATTTGAGAAAAACTTGTTTCAACCTCCCATGACATGTCCCTTCAAGAAGATAGCTTTGTTACCATATGAAAGTGGTTTGGAATTAAAAATAGTGACACAGTAAATAAGATTTCCATATTTTAATTCTGAACAGTGGCTGTTTTTTTACTGTTGTTATTTGAAAGAAATCTGACGAATAGTGTTTCTTGTAGTTGCTGGAGTTTGAGGTGTTTGAAAATGTGTTTGGAGAACAAGAGAATAGATGAGAAATTATATTGATACTGCACTCTTTGATTAAGATTGAACTTAAAAACCTAATTGCTGTATTGTTAAGAGCAATCTTCGTACCATATTTTTATAGAAACAAAATACAATTAAAAAAAAATGCTAATATAAAGCCATGATTTGTTAACAAATTAAACAATTTCTTAATGACTTGGACACGATATTATTATTGCAAGAAAATATAAACTAAAAACAGACTCTTTAACAGCAAGCTTCTTGAAGCAAACTTCAACAGTATCCTGTGATACTCCCAAGTGAGCCTTTGTTTCCCTCCGTCGCACCCCAAGATTCGTTCCTGAGCAAAAGCTTTCAAGACCATCAAAAAGTTTGTTTCGATCTCTGAGATTAATTAGAGTTCCAAGAGGATGCTGTTTGATGCTTGTGGAAAGACAATTAATTACAATGCTGCCATGTTGAATCAGTAGATAAATTTGAAAAGTGTCCACTTTCTTGATCCAGCTAGCAGATGGTAATAATATTTTTTGTTGTGAGGGTGGTGATAAATGACCTTGCAGAAAAGGCAACTCGCTTT
>CM055350.1:29811248-29826305 GCA_029228515.1 Populus alba x Populus x berolinensis | reverse complement strand
GTGTTCCTTTTGAGCATGTATGCTTCTGCTACTTGTTCTACATCACACTTCTTCCGCAAACGGCGAAACGCTTTGACTCGGTGAGTTTCGCGGCATTCCGACTTCGATGCCCCGGTTGCCGAAATTCAGTTGCCTTTGAATTTCGGTGATCCCTCTTGAGCATGTATGCTTCTGCTACTTGTTCTACATCACACTTCTTCCGCAAACGGCGAAACGCTTTGACTCGGTGAGTTTCGCGGCATTCCGACTTCGATGCCCCGGTTGCCGAAATTCAGTTGCCTTTGAATTTCGGGTGATCCCTCTTGAGCATGTATGCTTCTGCTACTTGTTCTACATCACACTTCCTTCCGCAAACGGCGAAACGCTTTGACTCGGTGAGTTTCGCGGCATTCCGACTTCGATGCCCGGTTGCCGAAATTCAGTTGCCTTTGAATTTCGGGTGATCCCTCTTGAGCATGTATGCTTCTGCTACTTGTTCTACATCACACTTCCTTCCGCAAACGGCGAAACGCTTTGACTCGGTGAGTTTCGCGGCATTCCGACTTCGATCCCCGTTGCCGAAATTCAGTTGCCTTTGAATTTCGGGTGATCCCTCTTGAGCATGTATGCTTCTGCTACTTGTTCTACTTCACACACTCCTTCCGCAAACGCGAAACGCTTTGACTCGGTGAGTTTCGCGGCATTCCGACTTCGATGCCCCGGTTGCCGAAATTCAGTTGCCTTTGAATTTCGGTGATCCCTCTTGAGCATGTATGCTTCTGCTACTTGTTCTACATCACACTTCCTTCCGCAAACGCGAAACGCTTTGACTCGGTGAGTTTCGCGGCATTCCGACTTCTTTCGATGCCCGGTTGCCGAAATTCAGTTGCCTTTGAATTTCGGGTGATCCCTCTTGAGCATGTATGCTTCTGCTACTTGTTCTACATCACACTTCTTCCGCAAACGCGAAACGCTTTGACTCGGTGAGTTTCGCGGCATTCCGACTTCGATGCCCCGGTTGCCGAAATTCAGTTGCCTTTGAATTTCGGGTGATCCCTCTTGAGCATGTATGCTTCTGCTACTTGTTCTACATCAGACTTCCTTCCGCAAACGGCGAAACGCTTTGACTCGGTGAGTTTCGCGGCATTCCGACTTCGATGCCCCGGTTGCCGAAATTCAGTTGCCTTTGAATTTCGGGTGATCCCTCTTGAGCATGTATGCTTCTGCTACTTGTTCTACATCACACTTCTTCCGCAAACGGCGAAACGCTTTGACTCGGTGAGTTTCGCGGCATTCCGACTTCGATGCCCCGGTTGCCGAAATTCAGTTGCCTTTGAATTTCGGGTGATCCCTCTTGAGCATGTATGCTTCTGCTACTTGTTCTACATCACACTTCTTCCGCAAACGGCGAAACGCTTTGACTCGGTGAGTTTCGCGGCATTCCGACTTCGATGCCCCGGTTGCCGAAATTCAGTTGCCTTTGAATTTCGGGTGATCCCTCTTGAGCATGTATGCTTCTGCTACTTGTTCTACATCACACTTCTTCCGCAAACGGCGAAACGCTTTGACTCGGTGAGTTTCGCGGCATTCCGACTTCGATGCCCGGTTGCCGAAATTCAGTTGCCTTTGAATTTCGGGTGATCCCTTTGAGCATGTATGCTTCTGCTACTTGTTCTACATCACACTTCCTTCCGCAAACGGCGAAACGCTTTGACTCGGTGAGTTTCGCGGCATTCCGACTTCGATGCCCCGGTTGCCGAAATTCAGTTGCCTTTGAATTTCGGGTGATCCCTCTTGAGCATGTATGCTTCTGCTACTTGTTCTACATCACTTCCTTCCGCAAACGGCGAAACGCTTTGACTCGGTGAGTTTCGCGGCATTCCGACTTCGATGCCCCGGTTGCCGAAATTCAGTTGCCTTTGAATTTCGGGTGATCCCTCTTGAGCATGTATGCTTCTGCTACTTGTTCTACATCAGACTTCCTTCCGCAAACGGCGAAACGCTTTGACTCGGTGAGTTTCGCGGCATTCCGACTTCGATGCCCCGGTTGCCGAAATTCAGTTGCCTTTGAATTTCGGGTGATCCCTCTTGAGCATGTATGCTTCTGCTACTTGTTCTACATCACACTTCTTCCGCAAAGGCGAAACGCTTTGACTCGGTGAGTTTCGCGGCATTCCGACTTCGATGCCCCGGTTGCCGAAATTCAGTTGCCTTTGAATTTCGGTGATCCCTCTTGAGCATGTATGCTTCTGCTACTTGTTCTACATCACACTTCCTCCGCAAACGGAAACGCTTTGACTCGGTGAGTTTCGCGGCATTCCGACTTCGATGCCCCGGTTGCCGAAATTCAGTTGCCTTTGAATTTCGGGTGATCCCTCTTGAGCATGTATGCTTCTGCTACTTGTTCTACATCACACTTCTTCCGCAAACGGCGAAACGCTTTGACTCGGTGAGTTTCGCGGCATTCCGACTTCGATGCCCCGTTGCCGAAATTCAGTTGCCTTTGAATTTCGGGTGATCCCTCTTGAGCATGTATGCTTCTGCTACTTGTTCTACATCAGACTTCCTTCCGCAAACGGCGAAACGCTTTGACTCGGTGAGTTTCGCGGCATTCCGACTTCGATGCCCCGGTTGCCGAAATTCAGTTGCCTTTGAATTTCGGTGATCCCTCTTGAGCATGTATGCTTCTGCTACTTGTTCTACATCACACTTCCTTCCGCAAACGGCGAAACGCTTTGACTCGGTGAGTTTCGCGGCATTCCGACTTCGATGCCCCGGTTGCCGAAATTCAGTTGCCTTTGAATTTCGGGTGATCCCTCTTGAGCATGTATGCTTCTGCTACTTGTTCTACATCAGACTTCCTCCGCAAACGGCGAAACGCTTTGACTCGGA
Organism: Populus alba x Populus x berolinensis; assembly: GCA_029228515.1. Taxonomy (NCBI): domain Eukaryota; kingdom Viridiplantae; phylum Streptophyta; class Magnoliopsida; order Malpighiales; family Salicaceae; genus Populus; species Populus alba x Populus x berolinensis. The sequence continues at coordinate 29,823,434 of CM055350.1, read as the reverse complement.
GTTTCGCGGCATTCCGACTTCGATGCCCCGTTGCCGAAATTCAGTTGCCTTTGAATTTCGGTGATCCCTCTTGAGCATGTATGCTTCTGCTACTTGTTCTACATCAGACTTCCTTCCGCAAAGGCGAAACGCTTTGACTCGGTGAGTTTCGCGGCATTCCGACTTCGATGCCCCGGTTGCCGAAATTCAGTTGCCTTTGAATTTCGGGTGATCCCTCTTGAGCATGTATGCTTCTGCTACTTGTTCTACATCACACTTCCTCCGCAAAGGCGAAACGCTTTGACTCGGTGAGTTTCGCGGCATTCCGACTTCGATGCCCCGTTGCCGAAATTCAGTTGCCTTTGAATTTCGGGTGATCCCTCTTGAGCATGTATGCTTCTGCTACTTGTTCTACATCAGACTTCTTTCCGCAAACGGCGAAACGCTTTGACTCGGTGAGTTTCGCGGCATTCCGACTTCGATGCCCCGGTTGCCGAAATTCAGTTGCCTTTGAATTTCGGGTGATCCCTCTTGAGCATGTATGCTTCTGCTACTTGTTCTACATCAGACTTCTTCCGCAAACGGCGAAACGCTTTGACTCGGTGAGTTTCGCGGCATTGACTTCCGACTTCGATGCCCGGTTGCCGAAATTCAGTTGCCTTTGAATTTCGGGTGATCCCTCTTGAGCATGTATGCTTCTGCTACTTGTTCTACATCAGACTTCCTTCCGCAAACGCGAAACGCTTTGACTCGGTGAGTTTCGCGGCATTCCGACTTCGATGCCCCGGTTGCCGAAATTCAGTTGCCTTTGAATTTCGGTGATCCCTCTTGAGCATGTATGCTTCTGCTACTTGTTCTACATCAGACTTCCTTCCGCAAACGGCGAAACGCTTTGACTCGGTGAGTTTCGCGGCATTCCGACTTCGATGCCCCGGTTGCCGAAATTCAGTTGCCTTTGAATTTCGGGTGATCCCTCTTGAGCATGTATGCTTCTGCTACTTGTTCTACATCACACTTCCTCCGCAAACGGCGAAACGCTTTGACTCGGTGAGTTTCGCGGCATTCCGACTTCGATGCCCCGTTGCCGAAATTCAGTTGCCTTTGAATTTCGGGTGATCCCTCTTGAGCATGTATGCTTCTGCTACTTGTTCTACATCAGACTTCCTTCCGCAAACGGCGAAACGCTTTGACTCGGTGAGTTTCGCGGCATTCCGACTTCGATGCCCCGGTTGCCGAAATTCAGTTGCCTTTGAATTTCGGGTGATCCCTCTTGAGCATGTATGCTTCTGCTACTTGTTCTACATCAGACTTCCTTCCGCAAACGGCGAAACGCTTTGACTCGGTGAGTTTCGCGGCATTCCGACTTCGATGCCCCGGTTGCCGAAATTCAGTTGCCTTTGAATTTCGGGTGATCCCTCTTGAGCATGTATGCTTCTGCTACTTGTTCTACATCACACTTCCTTCCGCAAACGGCGAAACGCTTTGACTCGGTGAGTTTCGCGGCATTCCGACTTCGATGCCCCGGTTGCCGAAATTCAGTTGCCTTTGAATTTCGGGTGATCCCTCTTGAGCATGTATGCTTCTGCTACTTGTTCTACATCACACTTCTCTTCCGCAAACGGCGAAACGCTTTGACTCGGTGAGTTTCGCGGCATTCCGACTTCGATGCCCCGGTTGCCGAAATTCAGTTGCCTTTGAATTTCGGGTGATCCCTCTTGAGCATGTATGCTTCTGCTACTTGTTCTACATCACACTTCCTTCCGCAAACGGCGAAACGCTTTGACTCGGTGAGTTTCGTTTTCGTTCCCTTTGAGCATGTATGCTTCTGCTACTTGTTCTACAATGCTTCCAGCTCACTTCCTTCCGCAAACGGCGAAACGCTTTGACTCGGTGAGTTTCGCGGCATTCCGACTTCGATGCCCCGGTGCCGAAATTCAGTTGCCTTTGAATTTCGGGTGATCCCTCTTGAGCATGTATGCTTCTGCTACTTGTTCTACATCACACTTCCTTCCGCAAACGGCGAAACGCTTTGACTCGGTGAGTTTCGCGGCATTCCGACTTCGATGCCCCGGTTGCCGAAATTCAGTTGCCTTTGAATTTCGGGTGATCCCTCTTGAGCATGTATGCTTCTGCTACTTGTTCTACATCACACTTCCTTCCGCAAACGGCGAAACGCTTTGACTCGGTGAGTTTCGCGGCATTCCGACTTCGATGCCCCGGTTGCCGAAATTCAGTTGCCTTTGAATTTCGGGTGATCCTCTTGAGCATGTATGCTTCTGCTACTTGTTCTACATCACACTTCTTCCGCAAACGGCGAAACGCTTTGACTCGGTGAGTTTCGCGGCATTCCGACTTCGATGCCCCGGTTGCCGAAATTCAGTTGCCTTTGAATTTCGGGTGATCCCTCTTGAGCATGTATGCTTCTGCTACTTGTTCTACATCACTTCCTTCCGCAAACGGCGAAACGCTTTGACTCGGTGAGTTTCGCGGCATTCCGACTTCGATGCCCCGGTTGCCGAAATTCAGTTGCCTTTGAATTTCGGGTGATCCCTCTTGAGCATGTATGCTTCTGCTACTTGTTCTACATCAGACTTCTTCCGCAAACGGCGAAACGCTTTGACTCGGTGAGTTTCGCGGCATTCCGACTTCGATGCCCCGGTTGCCGAAATTCAGTTGCCTTTGAATTTCGGGTGATCCCTCTTGAGCATGTATGCTTCTGCTACTTGTTCTACATCACACTTCTTCCGCAAACGCGAAACGCTTTGACTCGGTGAGTTTCGCGGCATTCCGACTTCGATGCCCCGGTTGCCGAAATTCAGTTGCCTTTGAATTTCGGGTGATCCCTCTTGAGCATGTATGCTTCTGCTACTTGTTCTACATCACACTTCTTCCGCAAACGGCGAAACGCTTTGACTCGGTGAGTTTCGCGGCATTCCGACTTCGATGCCCCGTTGCCGAAATTCAGTTGCCTTTGAATTTCGGGTGATCCCTCTTGAGCATGTATGCTTCTGCTACTTGTTCTACATCAGACTTCCTTCCGCAAACGGCGAAACGCTTTGACTCGGTGAGTTTCGCGGCATTCCGACTTCGATGCCCCGGTTGCCGAAATTCAGTTGCCTTTGAATTTCGGGTGATCCCTCTTGAGCATGTATGCTTCTGCTACTTGTTCTACATCAACTTCCTTCCGCAAACGGGAAACGCTTTGACTCGGTGAGTTTCGCGGCATTCCGACTTCGATGCCCCGGTTGCCGAAATTCAGTTGCCTTTGAATTTCGGGTGATCCCTCTTGAGCATGTATGCTTCTGCTACTTGTTCTACATCATTCCGCAAACGCGCTTTGACTCGGTGAGTTTCGCGGCATTCCGACTTCGATGCCGCGGTTGCCGCAATTCAGTTGCCTTTGAATTTCGGGTGATCCCTCTTGAGCATGTATGCTTCTGCTACTTGTTCTACATCACACTTCCTCCGCAAACGGCGAAACGCTTTGACTCGGTGAGTTTCGCGGCATTCCGAATTCGATGCCCCGGCTGACGAAATTCAGTTGCCTTTGAATTTCGGGTGATCCCTCTTGAGCATGTATGGTTCTGCTACTTGTTCTACATCACACTTCCTTCCGCAAACAACGAAACGCTTTGACTCGGTGAGTTTCGCGGCATTCCGACTTCGATGCCCCGGTTGCCGAAATTCAGTTGCCTTTGAATTTCGGGTGATCCCTCTTGAGCATGTATGCTTCTGCTACTTGTTCTATATCATACTTCCTCCGCAAACGGCGAAACGCTTTGACTCGGTGAGTTTCCCGGCATTCCGAATTCGATGCCCCGGTTGACGAAATTCAGTTGCCTTTGAATTTCGGGTGATCCCTCTTGAGCATGTATGCTTCTGCTACTTGTTCTACATCACACTTCCTTCCGCAAATGGCGAAACGCTTTGAGTCGGTGAGTTTCGCGGCATTCCGACTTCGATGCCCCGGTTGCCGAAATTCAGTTGCCTTTGAATTTCGGGTGATCCCTCTTGAGCATGTATGCTTCTGCTACTTGTTCTACATCACACTTCTTCGTCAAACGGCGAAACACTTTGACTCGGTGAGTTTCGCGGCATTTCGACTTCGATGCCCCGGTTGCCGAAATTCAGTTGCCTTTGAATTTTGGGTGATCCCTCTTGAGCATGTATGCTTCCGCTACTTGTTCTACATCAAACTTCTTCCGCAAACGGCGAAACGCTTTGAGTCGGTGAGTTTCGCGGCATTCCGACTTCGATGCCCCGGTTGCCGAAATTCAGTTGCCTTCGAATTTCGGGTGATCCCTCTTGAGCATGTATGCTTCCGCTACTTGTTCTACATCACACTTCCTTCCGCAAAGGCGAAACGCTTTGACTCGGTGAGTTTCGCGGCATTCCGACTTCGATGCCCCGGTTGCCGAAATTCAGTTGCCTTTGAATTTCGGGTGATCCCTCTTGAGCATGTATGCTTCTGCTACTTGTTTCACACACTTCTCTTTCCGCAAACGGCGAAACGCTTTGACTCGGTGAGTTTCGCGGCATTCCGACTTCGATGCCCCGGTTGCCGAAATTCAGTTGCCTTTGAATTTCGGGTGATCCCTCTTGAGCATGTATGCTTCTGCTACTTGTTCTACATCACACTTTCTTCCGCAAACGGCGAAACGCTTTGACTCGGTGAGTTTCGCGGCATTCCGACTTCGATGCCCGGTTGCCGAAATTCAGTTGCCTTTGAATTTCGGGTGATCCCTCTTGAGCATGTATGCTTCTGCTACTTGTTCTACATCACACTTCCTTCCGCAAACGGCGAAACGCTTTGACTCGGTGAGTTTCGCGGCATTCCGACTTCGATGCCCCGGTTGCCGAAATTCAGTTGCCTTTGAATTTCGGGTGATCCCTCTTGAGCATGTATGCTTCTGCTACTTGTTCTACATCACACTTCTTCCCGCAAACGGCGAAACGCTTTGACTCGGTGAGTTTCGCGGCATTCCGACTTCGATGCCCCGGTTGCCGAAATTCAGTTGCCTTTGAATTTCGGGTGATCCCTCTTGAGCATGTATGCTTCTGCTACTTGTTCTACATCACACTTCCTTCCGCAAACGGCGAAACGCTTTGACTCGGTGAGTTTCGCGGCATTCCGACTTCGATGCCCCGGTTGCCGAAATTCAGTTGCCTTTGAATTTCGGGTGATCCCTCTTGAGCATGTATGCTTCTGCTACTTGTTCTACATCACACTTCTTCCGCAAACGGCGAAACGCTTTGACTCGGTGAGTTTCGCGGCATTCCGACTTCGATGCCCCGGTTGCCGAAATTCAGTTGCCTTTGAATTTCGGGTGATCCCTCTTGAGCATGTATGCTTCTGCTACTTGTTCTACATCACACTTCTTCCGCAAACGCGAAACGCTTTGACTCGGTGAGTTTCGCGGCATTCCGACTTCGATGCCCCGGTTGCCGAAATTCAGTTGCCTTTGAATTTCGGGTGATCCCTCTTGAGCATGTATGCTTCTGCTACTTGTTCTACATCAGACTTCCTTCCGCAAACGGCGAAACGCTTTGACTCGGTGAGTTTCGCGGCATTCCGACTTCGATGCCCCGGTTGCCGAAATTCAGTTGCCTTTGAATTTCGGGTGATCCCTCTTGAGCATGTATGCTTCTGCTACTTGTTCTACATCACACTTCCTTCCGCAAACGGCGAAACGCTTTGACTCGGTGAGTTTCGCGGCATTCCGACTTCGATGCCCCGGTTGCCGAAATTCAGTTGCCTTTGAATTTCGGGTGATCCCTCTTGAGCATGTATGCTTCTGCTACTTGTTCTACATCACACTTCCTTCCGCAAACGGCGAAACGCTTTGACTCGGTGAGTTTCGCGGCATTCCGACTTCGATGCCCCGGTTGCCGAAATTCAGTTGCCTTTGAATTTCGGGTGATCCCTCTTGAGCATGTATGCTTCTGCTACTTGTTCTACATCACACTTCTTCCGCAAACGGCGAAACGCTTTGACTCGGTGAGTTTCGCGGCATTCCGACTTCGATGCCCCGTTGCCGAAATTCAGTTGCCTTTGAATTTCGGGTGATCCCTCTTGAGCATGTATGCTTCTGCTACTTGTTCTACATCACACTTCCTTCCGCAAACGGCGAAACGCTTTGACTCGGTGAGTTTCGCGGCATTCCGACTTCGATGCCCCGGTTGCCGAAATTCAGTTGCCTTTGAATTTCGGGTGATCCCTCTTGAGCATGTATGCTTCTGCTACTTGTTCTACATCACACTTCTTCCGCAAACGGCGAAACGCTTTGACTCGGTGAGTTTCGCGGCATTCCGACTTCGATGCCCCGGTTGCCGAAATTCAGTTGCCTTTGAATTTCGGGTGATCCCTCTTGAGCATGTATGCTTCTGCTACTTGTTCTACATCAGACTTCCTTCCGCAAACGGCGAAACGCTTTGACTCGGTGAGTTTCGCGGCATTCCGACTTCGATGCCCCGGTTGCCGAAATTCAGTTGCCTTTGAATTTCGGGTGATCCCTCTTGAGCATGTATGCTTCTGCTACTTGTTCTACATCAGACTTCCTTCCGCAAACGGCGAAACGCTTTGACTCGGTGAGTTTCGCGGCATTCCGACTTCGATGCCCCGGTTGCCGAAATTCAGTTGCCTTTGAATTTCGGGTGATCCCTCTTGAGCATGTATGCTTCTGCTACTTGTTCTACATCACACTTCTTCCGCAAACGGCGAAACGCTTTGACTCGGTGAGTTTCGCGGCATTCCGACTTCGATGCCCCGGTTGCCGAAATTCAGTTGCCTTTGAATTTCGGGTGATCCCTCTTGAGCATGTATGCTTCTGCTACTTGTTCTACATCAGACTTCTTCCGCAAACGGCGAAACGCTTTGACTCGGTGAGTTTCGCGGCATTCCGACTTCGATGCCCCGGTTGCCGAAATTCAGTTGCCTTTGAATTTCGGGTGATCCCTCTTGAGCATGTATGCTTCTGCTACTTGTTCTACATCACACTTCTTCCGCAAACGGCGAAACGCTTTGACTCGGTGAGTTTCGCGGCATTCCGACTTCGATGCCCCGGTTGCCGAAATTCAGTTGCCTTTGAATTTCGGGTGATCCCTCTTGAGCATGTATGCTTCTGCTACTTGTTCTACATCACACTTCTTCCGCAAACGGCGAAACGCTTTGACTCGGTGAGTTTCGCGGCATTCCGACTTCGATGCCCCGGTTGCCGAAATTCAGTTGCCTTTGAATTTCGGGTGATCCCTCTTGAGCATGTATGCTTCTGCTACTTGTTCTACATCACACTTCTTCCGCAAACGGCGAAACGCTTTGACTCGGTGAGTTTCGCGGCATTCCGACTTCGATGCCCCGTTGCCGAAATTCAGTTGCCTTTGAATTTCGGGTGATCCCTCTTGAGCATGTATGCTTCTGCTACTTGTTCTACATCACACTTCCTTCCGCAAACGGCGAAACGCTTTGACTCGGTGAGTTTCGCGGCATTCCGACTTCGATGCCCGGTTGCCGAAATTCAGTTGCCTTTGAATTTCGGGTGATCCCTCTTGAGCATGTATGCTTCTGCTACTTGTTCTACATCAGACTTCTTCCGCAAACGGCGAAACGCTTTGACTCGGTGAGTTTCGCGGCATTCCGACTTCGATGCCCCGGTTGCCGAAATTCAGTTGCCTTTGAATTTCGGGTGATCCCTCTTGAGCATGTATGCTTCTGCTACTTGTTCTACATCACACTTCCTTCCGCAAACGGCGAAACGCTTTGACTCGGTGAGTTTCGCGGCATTCCGACTTCGATGCCCCGTTGCCGAAATTCAGTTGCCTTTGAATTTCGGGTGATCCCTCTTGAGCATGTATGCTTCTGCTACTTGTTCTACATCAGACTTCCTTCCGCAAAGGCGAAACGCTTTGACTCGGTGAGTTTCGCGGCATTCCGACTTCGATGCCCCGGTTGCCGAAATTCAGTTGCCTTTGAATTTCGGGTGATCCCTCTTGAGCATGTATGCTTCTTTTTTCTTTTTCTTCTGCTACTTGTTCTACACAGACTTCCTCCGCAAACGGCGAAACGCTTTGACTCGGTGAGTTTCGCGGCATTCCGACTTCGATGCCCCGGTTGCCGAAATTCAGTTGCCTTTGAATTTCGGGTGATCCCTCTTGAGCATGTATGCTTCTGCTACTTGTTCTACATCAGACTTCTTCCGCAAACGGCGAAACGCTTTGACTCGGTGAGTTTCGCGGCATTCCGACTTCGATGCCCGGTTGCCGAAATTCAGTTGCCTTTGAATTTCGGGTGATCCCTCTTGAGCATGTATGCTTCTGCTACTTGTTCTACATCACACTTCTTCCGCAAACGGCGAAACGCTTTGACTCGGTGAGTTTCGCGGCATTCCGACTTCGATGCCCCGGTTGCCGAAATTCAGTTGCCTTTGAATTTCGGGTGATCCCTCTTGAGCATGTATGCTTCTGCTACTTGTTCTACATCAGACTTTCTTCCGCAAACGGCGAAACGCTTTGACTCGGTGAGTTTCGCGGCATTCCGACTTCGATGCCCGGTTGCCGAAATTCAGTTGCCTTTGAATTTCGGGTGATCCCTCTTGAGCATGTATGCTTCTGCTACTTGTTCTACATCACACTTCCTTCCGCAACGGCGAAACGCTTTGACTCGGTGAGTTTCGGCATTCCGACTTCGATGCCCCGGTTGCCGAAATTCAGTTGCCTTTGAATTTCGGGTGATCCCTCTTGAGCATGTATGCTTCTGCTACTTGTTCTACATCAGACTTCCTTCCGCAAACGGCGAAACGCTTTGACTCGGTGAGTTTCGCGGCATTCCGACTTCGATGCCCGGTTGCCGAAATTCAGTTGCCTTTGAATTTCGGGTGATCCCTCTTGAGCATGTATGCTTCTGCTACTTGTTCTACATCAGACTTCTTCCGCAAAGGCGAAACGCTTTGACTCGGTGAGTTTCGCGGCATTCCGACTTCGATGCCCGGTTGCCGAAATTCAGTTGCCTTTGAATTTCGGGTGATCCCTCTTGAGCATGTATGCTTCTGCTACTTGTTCTACATCAGACTTCTTCCGCAAAACGGCGAAACGCTTTGACTCGGTGAGTTTCGCGGCATTCCGACTTCGATGCCCCGGTTGCCGAAATTCAGTTGCCTTTGAATTTCGGGTGATCCCTCTTGAGCATGTATGCTTCTGCTACTTGTTCTACATCAACTTCCTTCCGCAAACGGCGAAACGCTTTGACTCGGTGAGTTTCGCGGCATTCCGACTTCGATGCCCGGTTGCTGAAATTCAGTTGCCTTTTAATTTCGGGTGATCCCTCTTGAGCATGTATGCTTCTGCTACTTGTTCTACATAAGACTTCCTTCCGCAAACGGCGAAACGCTTTGACTCGGTGAGTTTCGCGGCATTCTGACTTCGATGCCCCAGTTGCCGAAATTCTGTTGCCTTTAAATTTCGGGTGACCCCTCTTGAGCATATATGCTTCTGCTACTTGTTCTACATCAAACTTCCTTCCGCAAATGGCGAAACGCTTTGACTCGGTGCGTTTCACGGCATTCGTATTTCGTTGCCCCGGTTGCCGAAATTCTATTGCCTTTGAATTTCGGGTGATCCCTCTTGAGCATGTATGCTTCTGCTGGTTGTTCTACTTCAGACTTCCTTCCGCAACGGCAAAACGCTTTGACTCGGTGAGTTTCACGGCATTCCAACTTCGATGCCCCGGTTGCCGAAATTCTGTTGCCTTTAAATTTCGTGTGATCCCCCTTGAGCATGCATGCTTCTGCTACTTGTTCTACATCACACTTCCTTCCGCAAACGGCGAAACGCTTTGACTCGGTGAGTTTCGCGGCATTCCGACTTCGATGCCCGGTTGCCGAAATTCAGTTGCCTTTGAATTTCGGGTGATCCCTCTTGAGCATGTATGCTTCTGCTACTTGTTCTACATCAGACTTTCTTCCGCAAACGGCGAAACGCTTTGACTCGGTGAGTTTCGCGGCATTCCGACTTCGATCCCGGTTGCCGAAATTCAGTTGCCTTTGAATTTCGGGTGATCCCTCTTGAGCATGTATGCTTCTGCTACTTGTTCTACATCACACTTCCTTCCGCAAAGGCGAAACGCTTTGACTCGGTGAGTTTCGCGGCATTCCGACTTCGATGCCCCGGTTGCCGAAATTCAGTTGCCTTTGAATTTCGGGTGACTCCCATCTTGAGCATGTCTGCTTTCTGCTACTTGTTCTACATCACACTTCGTTCCTTAAACAGCCAAAAGCTTTGACTCGGTGAGTTTGCGCGGCATTTCGATGTCGATGCCGTGTTGCCGAAATTAAGTTGCCTTTGAATTTCAGGTGATTGTCCCCTCTTTAGCATGTATGCTTCTGCTACTTGTTCTACATCACAATTCTTCCTTAAACAGCGAAACGCTTTGACTCGGTGAGTTACGCGGCATTCCGACTTCGATGCCCCTGTTGCCGAAATTCATTTGCCTTTGAATTCGCGTGTGATCCCTCTTGTGCATGTACGCTTGTGCTACTTGTTCGAGATCAGACTTCTTCCGCAAAGGGCGAAACGCTTTGACTCGGTGAGTTTTCGCGGCACTTCGACTTCGATGCCCCAGTTGCCGAAATTCAGTTGCCTTTGAATTTAGGGTGATCCCTCTTGAGCATGTATGCTTCTGCTAATTGTTCTACATACATTTCATTCCTTAAATAACAGCGAAACGCTTTGGACTCAGGTGAGTTTCAGACGGCATTTCGACTGTCGATGCCCCGGTTGCCGAAATTGAGTTGCCTTTGAATTTAGGGTGATCCCTGTTGAGCATGGTATGCTTCTGCTACTTGTTCTACACTCACAACTTCCTTCCTTAAACAGCGAATTCGCTTTGACTCGGTGAAGGTTTCGCGGCATTCCGACTTCGATGCCCCTGTTGCCGAATTTCATTTGCCTTTGAATTTAGGGTGATCCCTCTTAAGCATGTTCGCTTGTGGCTACGTAGGTTCTAGATCTGACTTTCTTCCGCAAAGGGCCAACGATTTGACTCGGTGAGTTTCGCGGCATTCCGTATCTTCGCATGCCCCTGTTGTCGAAATTAAAGTTGCCTTTGAATTTCGGGTGATCCCTCTTGAGCATGTATGCTTCTGCTGAACATTGTTCCTACATCACTTTCCTTCCTTTAAACAGCGAAACGCTTTGACTCGGTGAGTTTCGCGGCATTTCGTTGTCGATGCCCCGGTTGCCCGGCTAAATTATGTTGCCTTTGAATTTTTGGTGTACCCTCTTGAGCATGTATGCTTCTGCTACTTGTTCTACATCACATTTCCTTCCTTAAACAGCCGAAACGCTTTGACTCGGTGAGTTTCGCGGCATTCCGACTTCGATGCCCCTGTTGGCCGAAATTCATTTGCCTTTGAATTTCGGGTGATTCCTCTTGAGCATGTAAAGCTTGTGCTACTTGTTCTAGATCAGACTTTCTTCCGCAAACGGGGAAACGCTTTGACTCGGTGAGTTTCGCGACATTCCGACTTCGATGCCACAGTTGCCGAAATTCAGTTGCCTTTGAATTGTCGGGTGATCCCTCTTGAGCATGTATGCTTATGCTACTTGGATTCTACATCACAATTCCTTCCTTAATCGGCGAAACGATTTGAACTCGGTGGAGTTTCGCGGCATTCCGACTTCGATGCCCTGTTGCCGATATTCTTTTGCCTTTGAATTTTTTTTTTTTTTTTTTTTTTTTTTTCTTTTTTTTTTTTTCTTTTTTTTTTTTTTTTTCTTTGGAGTGATCCCTCTTAAGCTTGTACGCTTGTGCTACTCTGTTCTTGATCAGACTTCCTTCCGCAAAGGGCGAAACGATTTGACTCGGTGAGTTTCGCGGCATTCCGTCTTCGTTGCCCCATTGTCGATTTTAAGGTGCCTTTGAATTACGGGTGATCCCTATGAGAATGTATTGCTTCTGCTACTTGTTCTACATCACATTTCCTTCTTAAACAGCGAATACGCTTTGACTCGGTGAGTTTCGCGGCATTTCGATGTCGATGCCCGGTTGCCGAAATTAAGTTGCCTTTGAATTTTGGGTGATCCCTCTTGAGCTTGTATGCCTTCTGCTACTTGTTCTACATCACACTTCCTTCCTAAAACAGCGAAACGCTTTGACTCGGAGAGTTTCGCGGCATTCCGACTTCGATGCCCTGTTGCCGAAATTCAGTTGCCTTT
>CM055350.1:29803538-29806038 GCA_029228515.1 Populus alba x Populus x berolinensis | reverse complement strand
TGGATTTTTGCCAACCTATGTGCAAAATTTCAGCTCAAAATACCAAGAAATGAATTTTTTAGAGGGGGGGTGACAGCTGGGACCTAGTAGTGTCTGCCCCTGCCAGAGCTGCAATAACACTTATAGCTCTTTAGGGGGTGCCCCCCGACTGGCCATGGGGCGCGCTGGCTGGCGCCCATAGGCCTGCCGCGGGGGATTTGCGAGCTGCTGCTACACACGTGGGGGGCCTCACGGCCCGAAGTAACGCCGCCATCGATGACCCGTTTTCCGGCCGGCGACGACCCGATTCCGACCACCGCCCTATAAAAATCACACGCGCGCGCGCGCCCCCGCCCGCGCCCGCGCCCGCGTCTGCGCTTGCGCTGGGGCGCTGGGGCCTGAGGGCCTGGGGCCCTTGGGGGCCCTTGGGCTCTTGGGCGATTGGGCGCGCGCGCGCGCGGCAATGATTTCCATGCCGCGCTGCGCAACGGGGGCTGACGCGGGGACAGCCCCTGCTGGCTGGCTATCTTACCCGCGGGGGGGCTGCCTTCGGGCCTTGCCCCCCTGCGCTCTTGCCTGCCCCCCGCGCGGGAGAGGCTACGCACACTCTGCGGCAGCGATGCCAGCAGTGGGAAAAATCGGCAGCGCGGACAGCCCCCGCTGGCTTGCTGTCGTGCCCGCGGGGGGGCTGCCTTCGGGCCCGGGGCAGCGGCAGCGATGCCAGCAGTGGGAAAAATCGGCAGCGCGGACAGCCCCCGCTGGCTTGCTGTCGTGCCCGCGGGGGGGCTGCCTTCGGGCCCGGGGCAGCGGCAGCGATGCCAGCAGTGGGAAAAATCGGCAGCGCGGACAGCCCCCGCTGGCTTGCTGTCGTGCCCGCGGGGGGGCTGCCTTCGGGCCCGGGGCAGCGGCAGCGATGCCAGCAGTGGGAAAAATCGGCAGCGCGGACAGCCCCCGCTGGCTTGCTGTCTTGCCCGCGGGGGGGCTGCCTTCGGGCCCGGGGCCCCTGCGCTCTTGCCTGCCCCCCGCGCGGGAGAGGCTAGGCGCTGCTGGGGCCAGCCCGACGTCGCTGGCCGCGCATGCGCGCTGCCGGTTTTCTCGCACCCCGCCAAGAAAACGTCGTGCTTTCCACATGAAACCAATCCAGTAAAATCAGCCATATTTTTGTGAGGCTGCCAGCCGAATTTGGGGTCATTCCGGGCCGGTTCCTATTTTTGCGTATTTCCTTGATTTTTAATGGTAGGAAAATAAAAAAAAATACTTCCCGACCTCGAAAAAATCTGGGAAAATTTATAAAGTTGGATTGGATTTTTGCCAACATATGTGCAAAATTTCAGCTCAAAATACCAAGAAATGAATTTTTTAGAGGGGGGGTGACAGCTGGGACCTAGTAGTGTCTACCCCTGCCAGAGCTGCAATAACACTTATAGCTCTTTAGGGGGGTGCCCCCTGGCTGGCCATGGGGCGCGCTGGCTGGCGCCCATAGGCCTGCCGCGGGGGATTTGTGGGCTGCTGCTATGCTCGGACTAACGTGGGGGGCCTCATGGCCCGAAGTAACGCCGCCATCGATGACCCGTTTTCCGGCCGGCGACGACCCGATTCCGGCCACCGTCCCTGTGACCCGCTCCAAGCCGTTGGGCGCGTTGGGGCTGCTTATCCGCGGCTGCGGGCGCGCACGCACTCTGATTTGCCAGCGCTCGTGCCAACCAATAGGCAGCCCCAACGCGCCCAACGGCTTGGCGCGACGTCACGATTCCGGCCACCGTCCCTGTGACCCGCTCCAAGCCGTTGGGCGCGTTGGGGCTGCTTATCCGCGGCTGCGGGCGCGCACGCACTCTGATTTGCCAGCGCTCGTGCCAACCAATAGGCAGCCCCAACGCGCCCAACGGCTTGGCGCGACGTCACGATTCCGGCCACCGTCCCTGTGACCCGCTCCAAGCCGTTGGGCGCGTTGGGGCTGCTTATCCGCGGCTGCGGGCGCGCACGCACTCTGATTTGCCAGCGCTCGTGCCAACCAATAGGCAGCCCCAACGCGCCCAACGGCTTGGCGCGACGTCACGATTCCGGCCACCGTCCCCGGGACCCGCTCCAAGCCGTTGGGCGCGTTGGGGCTGCTTATCCGCGGCGTGGGCGTGGGGCCTTAACAAGCCGCGCTCGTTCCAAGGTGCTGGCAGCTGACGCGCGCCTCTCAGCTTGCCGCGACGTCCCGGTGGCGGTGGCCGGAATCCCTGCCCGTCACCCGCTCCAAGCCGTTGGGCGCGTTGGGGCTGCTTATCCGCGGTCTCGGGCGTGGGGCCTTAACAGGATTCCCCTCGTGCCAAGGTGCTGGCAGCCCCAACGCGCCCAACGGCTTGGCGCTACGTAACGGCGACGTCCTGATTCCGGCCACCGCTGCCGTGACCCGCTCCAAGCCGTTGGGCGCGTTGGGGCTGCTTATCCGCGGTCTCGGGTGTGGGGCCTTAACAGGATTCCCCTCGTGCCAAGGTGCTGGCAGCCCCAACGCGCCCAACGGCTTGGCGCGACG
>CM055350.1:29793538-29796038 GCA_029228515.1 Populus alba x Populus x berolinensis | reverse complement strand
CAGGGGCAGCGATGCCAACAGTGGGAAAAAACGGCAGCGGCGGAGAATCCGCAGCTGGAGGCCCGTCCGGGAAAATCGGCAGCCGCAGATTTGTTGACGAACACGGGCTGGACGCTGGGCCTGTCGAGGCCCAGCAGGAAAATTCGTCAAGGGGACGCGCTGACGAAACAGGGGCTGTTCAGACACAGCAGGCCAGTGGTGGAATCGGCAATGCGCTGACGAAACAGGGGCTGTTCAGACACAGCAGGCAGTGTTGGAATCGGCAACGCCGACAAATTCGGCGAAGTCGGCAGAATCGGCAGCCTGTGCTGGCGAAGAGTCCGGACGATTTATAGTCCTAAGGCTTGACGAAAACGACTGGGGGCCTATCACACAACTGGGGCATGGCAAGCTATGCCAACAGTGGGGAAAATCGGCAGCGCAGATTTTGTTATGACAGAACTACGGGCTGTACGCTGGGTCTGTCGAGGCCAGGCAGGAAAATTCGTCAAGGGGACGCGCTGACGAAACAGGGGCTGTTCAGAGGAACACAGCAGGCAGTGTTGGAATCGGCAGCGCGGACGAACGAGGGGCTGTTCAGAACAAAAACGTCAACGTCGGAAAAAATCGGCAGCGCGGATTTGTGGCAGCTGGAGGCCCTGAATCAGCTGGCTGCCCGCAACGAGTCATTCAATTCCTCTGCCCTATCAACATAACTCCCGATGTGTTGTTCGCATATCTTGGAAAGAAGAGAGCTCTTCCTCCCCGCGTCGGCCGGGTGCGATTACCCGGACGGCGTCAGTTCAAATCCATTAGCCCTATCGGCCACAACTGCTGATGGGGGGATTAAGAGGCCGCAACCATGGTGGTGAGGGGGAGGCCAAGACCGATGCAAGCAAGAGTTTTTTTCCCGGGGCTCCTCCGGTGGGCCCAGGCGGCCCGCGCGCTGCCAGTTTTTCCCGCATCCCGCCAAAGAAAACGTCAGTGCTTTCCCACGTGAAACCAATCCAGTAAAATCAGCCATATTTTTGTGAGGCTGCCAACCGAATTTGGGGTCCATTCCGGGCCGGTTCCTAATTTTGCGTATTTCCTTGATTTTTTAATGGTAGGAAAATAAAAAAAAATACTTCCCGACCTCGAAAAAATCTTTGGAAAAATTTATAAAGGTGGATTGGATTTTTGCCAACCCATGTGCAAAAATTTCCAGCTCCAAAATAACCAAGAAATTGAATTTTTTAGAGGGGGGGTGACAGCTGGGACCTAGTAGTGTCTGCCCCTGCCAGAGCTGCAATAACACTTATAGCTCTTTAGGGGGTGCCCCCCGACTTGCCATCGGGCGCGCTGGCTGGCGCCACATAGGACCCCTGCCGCGGGGAATTTGCTAGCTGCTGCTACACACAGTGGGGGGGCCCTCAACTCCCGAAGTAACGCCGCCATACGATGACGCCGTTTTCCGGTCGGCGACGACCCGATTTCTCCGACCACTCGCCCAATAAAAATCACACAGCGAGGACGAAGGATAACGGGGAATAAGTAACATCGCAGGCGCTAGCAGCACCGCCCGCTGCCCAGCGCCTCCGCGACTGCGCTTGGCGCTGGGGCGCTTGGGGCCTGAGGGCCTGGGGCCCTATGGCCCTTGGGCACTTGGGCGATTGGGCGCGCGCTCGCGCTGCAAAGATTTCCATGCCAGCCTTGCCGCAACGGGGGCTTGACAGCGGGGACAGCCCCTGCCAGGCTGGCTATCTTAACCCGCGGGGGGGCTGCCTTCGGGCCTTGCCCCCCCTGCCGCTCTTGCCTGCCCCCCGGCTGCGGGAGAGGCTACGCACACACTGCGGCAAGCGATGCCAGCAGTGGGAAAATCGGCAGAGGGTATCGCGCGGACCACCCCGCGCTGTCTTGCTGCGTGCCCGCGTGGGGGCTAGCCTTCGGTCCCGGGGCAGCGCCGCGATGCCAGCAGTAGGGAAAAATCGTGGCACGAAGCGCGGACAAAAAAGCCCCTCCTGGCTTGCTGTCGTGCCGCCGGGGGGGGCTGCCTTCGGGCCCGGGGCAGCGGCAGCGATGCCAGCCAGTGGGAAAAATCGGAGCGCGGACAGCCCCCTCTGGCTTGCTGTCGTGCCCAACAAGCGGGGGGTCTTGCCTTCGGGCCCGGGGCAGCGGCAGCGATGCCAGCAGTGGGAAAAATCGGCAAAAGCGCGGACAGCCCCCGCTGGCTTGCTGTCCGTGGCCGCGGGGGGCTTGCCTTCGTGGCCCGGTGGCAAGTGGGGCAGCGATGCCAGCAGTGGGAAAATCGGCAGCGCGGACAGCCCCCGCTGGCTTGCTGTCTTGCCCGCGGGGGGGCTGCCTTCGGGCCCGGGGCCCCTGCGCTCTTGCCTGCCCCCCGCGCGGGAGAGGCTAGGCGCTGCTGGGGCCCAGCCCGACGTCGCTGGCCGCGCATGCGCGCTGCCGTTTCTCGCATCCCGCCAAAAAACGTCGTGCTTTCCACATAAACCAATCCAGTAAAATCAGCCATATTTTTGTGAGG
>CM055350.1:29760035-29793438 GCA_029228515.1 Populus alba x Populus x berolinensis | reverse complement strand
TTGCCGAAATTCAGTTGCCTTTGAATTTCGGGTGATCCCTCTTGAGCATGTATGCTTCTGCTACTTGTTCTACATCACACTTCTTCCGCAAACGGCGAAACGCTTTGACTCGGTGAGTTTCGCGGCATTCCGACTTCGATGCCCGGTTGCCGAAATTCAGTTGCCTTTGAATTTCGGGTGATCCCTCTTGAGCATGTATGCTTCTGCTACTTGTTCTACATCACACTTCTTCCGCAAACGGCGAAACGCTTTGACTCGGTGAGTTTCGCGGCATTCCGACTTCGATGCCCCGGTTGCCGAAATTCAGTTGCCTTTGAATTTCGGGTGATCCCTCTTGAGCATGTATGCTTCTGCTACTTGTTCTACATCACACTTCCTTCCGCAAACGGCGAAACGCTTTGACTCGGTGAGTTTCGCGGCATTCCGACTTCGATGCCCCGGTTGCCGAAATTCAGTTGCCTTTGAATTTCGGGTGATCCCTCTTGAGCATGTATGCTTCTGCTACTTGTTCTACATCAGACTTCCTTCCGCAAACGGCGAAACGCTTTGACTCGGTGAGTTTCGCGGCATTCCGACTTCGATGCCCGGTTGCCGAAATTCAGTTGCCTTTGAATTTCGGGTGATCCCTCTTGAGCATGTATGCTTCTGCTACTTGTTCTACATCACACTTCCTTCCGCAAACGGCGAAACGCTTTGACTCGGTGAGTTTCGCGGCATTCCGACTTCGATGCCCCGGTTGCCGAAATTCAGTTGCCTTTGAATTTCGGGTGATCCCTCTTGAGCATGTATGCTTCTGCTACTTGTTCTACATCACACTTCTTCCGCAAACGGCGAAACGCTTTGACTCGGTGAGTTTCGCGGCATTCCGACTTCGATGCCCCGGTTGCCGAAATTCAGTTGCCTTTGAATTTCGGGTGATCCCTCTTGAGCATGTATGCTTCTGCTACTTGTTCTACATCACACTTCCTTCCGCAAAGGCGAAACGCTTTGACTCGGTGAGTTTCGCGGCATTCCGACTTCGATGCCCCGGTTGCCGAAATTCAGTTGCCTTTGAATTTCGGGTGATCCCTCTTGAGCATGTATGCTTCTGCTACTTGTTCTACATCACACTTCTTCCGCAAACGGCGAAACGCTTTGACTCGGTGAGTTTCGCGGCATTCCGACTTCGATGCCCCGGTTGCCGAAATTCAGTTGCCTTTGAATTTCGGGTGATCCCTCTTGAGCATGTATGCTTCTGCTACTTGTTCTACATCAGACTTCTTCCGCAAACGGCGAAACGCTTTGACTCGGTGAGTTTCGCGGCATTCCGACTTCGATGCCCGGTTGCCGAAATTCAGTTGCCTTTGAATTTCGGGTGATCCCTCTTGAGCATGTATGCTTCTGCTACTTGTTCTACATCACACTTCTTCCGCAAACGGCGAAACGCTTTGACTCGGTGAGTTTCGCGGCATTCCGACTTCGATGCCCCGTTGCCGAAATTCAGTTGCCTTTGAATTTCGGGTGATCCCTCTTGAGCATGTATGCTTCTGCTACTTGTTCTACATCACACTTCTTCCGCAAACGGCGAAACGCTTTGACTCGGTGAGTTTCGCGGCATTCCGACTTCGATGCCCGGTTGCCGAAATTCAGTTGCCTTTGAATTTCGGGTGATCCCTCTTGAGCATGTATGCTTCTGCTACTTGTTCTACATCACACTTCCTTCCGCAAAGGGAAACGCTTTGACTCGGTGAGTTTCGCGGCATTCCGACTTCGATGCCCGGTTGCCGAAATTCAGTTGCCTTTGAATTTCGGGTGATCCCTCTTGAGCATGTATGCTTCTGCTACTTGTTCTACATCACACTTCCTTCCGCAAACGGCGAAACGCTTTGACTCGGTGAGTTTCGCGGCATTCCGACTTCGATGCCCCGGTTGCCGAAATTCAGTTGCCTTTGAATTTCGGGTGATCCCTCTTGAGCATGTATGCTTCTGCTACTTGTTCTACATCACACTTCCTTCCGCAAACGGCGAAACGCTTTGACTCGGTGAGTTTCGCGGCATTCCGACTTCGATGCCCGGTTGCCGAAATTCAGTTGCCTTTGAATTTCGGGTGATCCCTCTTGAGCATGTATGCTTCTGCTACTTGTTCTACATCACACTTCCTTCCGCAAACGGCGAAACGCTTTGACTCGGTGAGTTTCGCGGCATTCCGACTTCGATGCCCCGGTTGCCGAAATTCAGTTGCCTTTGAATTTCGGGTGATCCCTCTTGAGCATGTATGCTTCTGCTACTTGTTCTACATCACACTTCCTTCCGCAAAGGCGAAACGCTTTGACTCGGTGAGTTTCGCGGCATTCCGACTTCGATGCCCCGGTTGCCGAAATTCAGTTGCCTTTGAATTTCGGGTGATCCCTCTTGAGCATGTATGCTTCTGCTACTTGTTCTACATCACACTTCTTCCGCAAAGGCGAAACGCTTTGACTGTGAGTTTCGCGGCATTCCGACTTCGATGCCCCGGTTGCCGAAATTCAGTTGCCTTTGAATTTCGGGTGATCCCTCTTGAGCATGTATGCTTCTGCTACTTGTTCTACATCACACTTCTTCCGCAAACGGCGAAACGCTTTGACTCGGTGAGTTTCGCGGCATTCCGACTTCGATGCCCCGGTTGCCGAAATTCAGTTGCCTTTGAATTTCGGGTGATCCCTCTTGAGCATGTATGCTTCTGCTACTTGTTCTACATCACACTTCCTTCCGCAAACGGCGAAACGCTTTGACTCGGTGAGTTTCGCGGCATTCCGACTTCGATGCCCCGGTTGCCGAAATTCAGTTGCCTTTGAATTTCGGGTGATCCCTCTTGAGCATGTATGCTTCTGCTACTTGTTCTCCAGCACACTTCCTTCCGCAAAGGGAAACGCTTTGACTCGGTGAGTTTCGCGGCATTCCGACTTCGATGCCCGGTTGCCGAAATTCAGTTGCCTTTGAATTTCGGGTGATCCCTCTTGAGCATGTATGCTTCTGCTACTTGTTCTACATCAGACTTCTTCCGCAAACGGCGAAACGCTTTGACTCGGTGAGTTTCGCGGCATTCCGACTTCGATGCCCCGGTTGCCGAAATTCAGTTGCCTTTGAATTTCGGGTGATCCCTCTTGAGCATGTATGCTTCTGCTACTTGTTCTACATCACACTTCTTCCGCAAACGGCGAAACGCTTTGACTCGGTGAGTTTCGCGGCATTCCGACTTCGATGCCCGGTTGCCGAAATTCAGTTGCCTTTGAATTTCGGGTGATCCCTCTTGAGCATGTATGCTTCTGCTACTTGTTCTACATCACACTTCCTTCCGCAAACGGCGAAACGCTTTGACTCGGTGAGTTTCGCGGCATTCCGACTTCGATGCCCCGGTTGCCGAAATTCAGTTGCCTTTGAATTTCGGGTGATCCCTCTTGAGCATGTATGCTTCTGCTACTTGTTCTACATCACACTTCCTTCCGCAAACGGCGAAACGCTTTGACTCGGTGAGTTTCGCGGCATTCCGACTTCGATGCCCCGGTTGCCGAAATTCAGTTGCCTTTGAATTTCGGGTGATCCCTCTTGAGCATGTATGCTTCTGCTACTTGTTCTACATCACACTTCCTTCCGCAAACGGCGAAACGCTTTGACTCGGTGAGTTTCGCGGCATTCCGACTTCGATGCCCGGTTGCCGAAATTCAGTTGCCTTTGAATTTCGGGTGATCCCTCTTGAGCATGTATGCTTCTGCTACTTGTTCTACATCACACTTCTTCCGCAAACGGCGAAACGCTTTGACTCGGTGAGTTTCGCGGCATTCCGACTTCGATGCCCGGTTGCCGAAATTCAGTTGCCTTTGAATTTCGGGTGATCCCTCTTGAGCATGTATGCTTCTGCTACTTGTTCTACATCAACTTCTTCCGCAAACGGCGAAACGCTTTGACTCGGTGAGTTTCGCGGCATTCCGACTTCGATGCCCCGGTTGCCGAAATTCAGTTGCCTTTGAATTTCGGGTGATCCCTCTTGAGCATGTATGCTTCTGCTACTTGTTCTACATCACACTTCTTCCGCAAACGGCGAAACGCTTTGACTCGGTGAGTTTCGCGGCATTCCGACTTCGATGCCCCGGTTGCCGAAATTCAGTTGCCTTTGAATTTCGGGTGATCCCTCTTGAGCATGTATGCTTCTGCTACTTGTTCTACATCACACTTCTTCCGCAAACGGCGAAACGCTTTGACTCGGTGAGTTTCGCGGCATTCCGACTTCGATGCCCCGGTTGCCGAAATTCAGTTGCCTTTGAATTTCGGGTGATCCCTCTTGAGCATGTATGCTTCTGCTACTTGTTCTACATCACACTTCTTCCGCAAACGGCGAAACGCTTTGACTCGGTGAGTTTCGCGGCATTCCGACTTCGATGCCCCGGTTGCCGAAATTCAGTTGCCTTTGAATTTCGGGTGATCCCTCTTGAGCATGTATGCTTCTGCTACTTGTTCTACATCACACTTCTTCCGCAAACGGCGAAACGCTTTGACTCGGTGAGTTTCGCGGCATTCCGACTTCGATGCCCCGGTTGCCGAAATTCAGTTGCCTTTGAATTTCGGGTGATCCCTCTTGAGCATGTATGCTTCTGCTACTTGTTCTACATCACACTTCCTTCCGCAAACGGCGAAACGCTTTGACTCGGTGAGTTTCGCGGCATTCCGACTTCGATGCCCCGGTTGCCGAAATTCAGTTGCCTTTGAATTTCGGGTGATCCCTCTTGAGCATGTATGCTTCTGCTACTTGTTCTACATCAACTTCTTCCGCAAACGGCGAAACGCTTTGACTCGGTGAGTTTCGCGGCATTCCGACTTCGATGCCCCGGTTGCCGAAATTCAGTTGCCTTTGAATTTCGGGTGATCCCTCTTGAGCATGTATGCTTCTGCTACTTGTTCTACATCACACTTCCTTCCGCAAACGGCGAAACGCTTTGACTCGGTGAGTTTCGCGGCATTCCGACTTCGATGCCCCGGTTGCCGAAATTCAGTTGCCTTTGAATTTCGGGTGATCCCTCTTGAGCATGTATGCTTCTGCTACTTGTTCTACATCACACTTCCTTCCGCAAACGGCGAAACGCTTTGACTCGGTGAGTTTCGCGGCATTCCGACTTCGATGCCCCGGTTGCCGAAATTCAGTTGCCTTTGAATTTCGGGTGATCCCTCTTGAGCATGTATGCTTCTGCTACTTGTTCTACATCAGACTTCTTCCGCAAACGGCGAAACGCTTTGACTCGGTGAGTTTCGCGGCATTCCGACTTCGATGCCCCGGTTGCCGAAATTCAGTTGCCTTTGAATTTCGGGTGATCCCTCTTGAGCATGTATGCTTCTGCTACTTGTTCTACATCACACTTCTTCCGCAAACAGCGAAACGCTTTGACTCGGTGAGTTTCGCGGCATTCCGACTTCGATGCCCCGGTTGCCGAAATTCAGTTGCCTTTGAATTTCGGGTGATCCCTCTTGAGCATGTATGCTTCTGCTACTTGTTCTACATCACACTTCTTCCGCAAACGGCGAAACGCTTTGACTCGGTGAGTTTCGCGGCATTCCGACTTCGATGCCCCGGTTGCCGAAATTCAGTTGCCTTTGAATTTCGGGTGATCCCTCTTGAGCATGTATGCTTCTGCTACTTGTTCTACATCAACTTCCTTCCGCAAACGGCGAAACGCTTTGACTCGGTGAGTTTCGCGGCATTCCGACTTCGATGCCCCGGTTGCCGAAATTCAGTTGCCTTTGAATTTCGGGTGATCCCTCTTGAGCATGTATGCTTCTGCTACTTGTTCTACATCACACTTCCTTCCGCAAACGGCGAAACGCTTTGACTCGGTGAGTTTCGCGGCATTCCGACTTCGATGCCCCGGTTGCCGAAATTCAGTTGCCTTTGAATTTCGGGTGATCCCTCTTGAGCATGTATGCTTCTGCTACTTGTTCTACATCACACTTTCTTCCGCAAACGGCGAAACGCTTTGACTCGGTGAGTTTCGCGGCATTCCGACTTCGATGCCCCGGTTGCCGAAATTCAGTTGCCTTTGAATTTCGGGTGATCCCTCTTGAGCATGTATGCTTCTGCTACTTGTTCTACATCACACTTCCTTCCGCAAACGGCGAAACGCTTTGACTCGGTGAGTTTCGCGGCATTCCGACTTCGATGCCCGGTTGCCGAAATTCAGTTGCCTTTGAATTTCGGGTGATCCCTCTTGAGCATGTATGCTTCTGCTACTTGTTCTACATCACACTTCTTCCGCAAACGGCGAAACGCTTTGACTCGGTGAGTTTCGCGGCATTCCGACTTCGATGCCCCGGTTGCCGAAATTCAGTTGCCTTTGAATTTCGGGTGATCCCTCTTGAGCATGTATGCTTCTGCTACTTGTTCTACATCACACTTCCTTCCGCAAACGGCGAAACGCTTTGACTCGGTGAGTTTCGCGGCATTCCGACTTCGATGCCCGGTTGCCGAAATTCAGTTGCCTTTGAATTTCGGGTGATCCCTCTTGAGCATGTATGCTTCTGCTACTTGTTCTACATCACACTTCTTCCGCAAACGGCGAAACGCTTTGACTCGGTGAGTTTCGCGGCATTCCGACTTCGATGCCCCGGTTGCCGAAATTCAGTTGCCTTTGAATTTCGGGTGATCCCTCTTGAGCATGTATGCTTCTGCTACTTGTTCTACATCAGACTTCTTCCGCAAACGGCGAAACGCTTTGACTCGGTGAGTTTCGCGGCATTCCGACTTCGATGCCCGGTTGCCGAAATTCAGTTGCCTTTGAATTTCGGGTGATCCCTCTTGAGCATGTATGCTTCTGCTACTTGTTCTACATCACACTTCTTCCGCAAACGGCGAAACGCTTTGACTCGGTGAGTTTCGCGGCATTCCGACTTCGATGCCCCGGTTGCCGAAATTCAGTTGCCTTTGAATTTCGGGTGATCCCTCTTGAGCATGTATGCTTCTGCTACTTGTTCTACATCACACTTCTTCCGCAAACGGCGAAACGCTTTGACTCGGTGAGTTTCGCGGCATTCCGACTTCGATGCCCCGGTTGCCGAAATTCAGTTGCCTTTGAATTTCGGGTGATCCCTCTTGAGCATGTATGCTTCTGCTACTTGTTCTACATCACACTTCCTTCCGCAAACGGCGAAACGCTTTGACTCGGTGAGTTTCGCGGCATTCCGACTTCGATGCCCCGGTTGCCGAAATTCAGTTGCCTTTGAATTTCGGGTGATCCCTCTTGAGCATGTATGCTTCTGCTACTTGTTCTACATCACACTTCCTTCCGCAAACGCGAAACGCTTTGACTCGGTGAGTTTCGCGGCATTCCGACTTCGATGCCCCGGTTGCCGAAATTCAGTTGCCTTTGAATTTCGGGTGATCCCTCTTGAGCATGTATGCTTCTGCTACTTGTTCTACATCACACTTCCTTCCGCAAACGGCGAAACGCTTTGACTCGGTGAGTTTCGCGGCATTCCGACTTCGATGCCCCGGTTGCCGAAATTCAGTTGCCTTTGAATTTCGGGTGATCCCTCTTGAGCATGTATGCTTCTGCTACTTGTTCTACATCACACTTCCTTCCGCAAACGGCGAAACGCTTTGACTCGGTGAGTTTCGCGGCATTCCGACTTCGATGCCCCGGTTGCCGAAATTCAGTTGCCTTTGAATTTCGGGTGATCCCTCTTGAGCATGTATGCTTCTGCTACTTGTTCTACATCACACTTCCTTCCGCAAACGGCGAAACGCTTTGACTCGGTGAGTTTCGCGGCATTCCGACTTCGATGCCCCGGTTGCCGAAATTCAGTTGCCTTTGAATTTCGGGTGATCCCTCTTGAGCATGTATGCTTCTGCTACTTGTTCTACATCACACTTCCTTCCGCAAACGGCGAAACGCTTTGACTCGGTGAGTTTCGCGGCATTCCGACTTCGATGCCCCGGTTGCCGAAATTCAGTTGCCTTTGAATTTCGGGTGATCCCTCTTGAGCATGTATGCTTCTGCTACTTGTTCTACATCAGACTTCTTCCGCAAACGGCGAAACGCTTTGACTCGGTGAGTTTCGCGGCATTCCGACTTCGATGCCCCGGTTGCCGAAATTCAGTTGCCTTTGAATTTCGGGTGATCCCTCTTGAGCATGTATGCTTCTGCTACTTGTTCTACATCACACTTCTTCCGCAAACGGCGAAACGCTTTGACTCGGTGAGTTTCGCGGCATTCCGACTTCGATGCCCCGGTTGCCGAAATTCAGTTGCCTTTGAATTTCGGGTGATCCCTCTTGAGCATGTATGCTTCTGCTACTTGTTCTACATCACACTTCTTCCGCAAACGGCGAAACGCTTTGACTCGGTGAGTTTCGCGGCATTCCGACTTCGATGCCCGGTTGCCGAAATTCAGTTGCCTTTGAATTTCGGGTGATCCCTCTTGAGCATGTATGCTTCTGCTACTTGTTCTACATCACACTTCTTCCGCAAACGGCGAAACGCTTTGACTCGGTGAGTTTCGCGGCATTCCGACTTCGATGCCCCGGTTGCCGAAATTCAGTTGCCTTTGAATTTCGGGTGATCCCTCTTGAGCATGTATGCTTCTGCTACTTGTTCTACATCAGACTTTCTTCCGCAAACGGCGAAACGCTTTGACTCGGTGAGTTTCGCGGCATTCCGACTTCGATGCCCCGGTTGCCGAAATTCAGTTGCCTTTGAATTTCGGGTGATCCCTCTTGAGCATGTATGCTTCTGCTACTTGTTCTACATCACACTTCTTCCGCAAACGGCGAAACGCTTTGACTCGGTGAGTTTCGCGGCATTCCGACTTCGATGCCCGGTTGCCGAAATTCAGTTGCCTTTGAATTTCGGGTGATCCCTCTTGAGCATGTATGCTTCTGCTACTTGTTCTACATCAGACTTCCTTCCGCAAACGGCGAAACGCTTTGACTCGGTGAGTTTCGCGGCATTCCGACTTCGATGCCCCGGTTGCCGAAATTCAGTTGCCTTTGAATTTCGGGTGATCCCTCTTGAGCATGTATGCTTCTGCTACTTGTTCTACATCAACTTCCTTCCGCAAACGGCGAAACGCTTTGACTCGGTGAGTTTCGCGGCATTCCGACTTCGATGCCCCGGTTGCCGAAATTCAGTTGCCTTTGAATTTCGGGTGATCCCTCTTGAGCATGTATGCTTCTGCTACTTGTTCTACATCACACTTCCTTCCGCAAACGGCGAAACGCTTTGACTCGGTGAGTTTCGCGGCATTCCGACTTCGATGCCCCGGTTGCCGAAATTCAGTTGCCTTTGAATTTCGGGTGATCCCTCTTGAGCATGTATGCTTCTGCTACTTGTTCTACATCAGACTTCCTTCCGCAAACGGCGAAACGCTTTGACTCGGTGAGTTTCGCGGCATTCCGACTTCGATGCCCGGTTGCCGAAATTCAGTTGCCTTTGAATTTCGGGTGATCCCTCTTGAGCATGTATGCTTCTGCTACTTGTTCTACATCACACTTCCTTCCGCAAACGGCGAAACGCTTTGACTCGGTGAGTTTCGCGGCATTCCGACTTCGATGCCCCGGTTGCCGAAATTCAGTTGCCTTTGAATTTCGGGTGATCCCTCTTGAGCATGTATGCTTCTGCTACTTGTTCTACATCACACTTCTTCCGCAAACGGCGAAACGCTTTGACTCGGTGAGTTTCGCGGCATTCCGACTTCGATGCCCGGTTGCCGAAATTCAGTTGCCTTTGAATTTCGGGTGATCCCTCTTGAGCATGTATGCTTCTGCTACTTGTTCTACATCACACTTCCTTCCGCAAACGGCGAAACGCTTTGACTCGGTGAGTTTCGCGGCATTCCGACTTCGATGCCCCGGTTGCCGAAATTCAGTTGCCTTTGAATTTCGGGTGATCCCTCTTGAGCATGTATGCTTCTGCTACTTGTTCTACATCACACTTCCTTCCGCAAACGGCGAAACGCTTTGACTCGGTGAGTTTCGCGGCATTCCGACTTCGATGCCCCGGTTGCCGAAATTCAGTTGCCTTTGAATTTCGGGTGATCCCTCTTGAGCATGTATGCTTCTGCTACTTGTTCTACATCACACTTCCTTCCGCAAACGGCGAAACGCTTTGACTCGGTGAGTTTCGCGGCATTCCGACTTCGATGCCCCGGTTGCCGAAATTCAGTTGCCTTTGAATTTCGGGTGATCCCTCTTGAGCATGTATGCTTCTGCTACTTGTTCTACATCACACTTCCTTCCGCAAACGGCGAAACGCTTTGACTCGGTGAGTTTCGCGGCATTCCGACTTCGATGCCCCGGTTGCCGAAATTCAGTTGCCTTTGAATTTCGGGTGATCCCTCTTGAGCATGTATGCTTCTGCTACTTGTTCTACATCAGACTTCCTTCCGCAAACGGCGAAACGCTTTGACTCGGTGAGTTTCGCGGCATTCCGACTTCGATGCCCCGGTTGCCGAAATTCAGTTGCCTTTGAATTTCGGGTGATCCCTCTTGAGCATGTATGCTTCTGCTACTTGTTCTACATCACACTTCTTCCGCAAACGGCGAAACGCTTTGACTCGGTGAGTTTCGCGGCATTCCGACTTCGATGCCCCGGTTGCCGAAATTCAGTTGCCTTTGAATTTCGGGTGAATTTCGGGTATCCCTTCTGCTACTTGTTCTACATCACACTTCCTTCCGCAAACGGCGAAACGCTTTGACTCGGTGAGTTTCGCGGCATTCCGACTTCGATGCCCCGGTTGCCGAAATTCAGTTGCCTTTGAATTTCGGGTGATCCCTCTTGAGCATGTATGCTTCTGCTACTTGTTCTACATCACACTTCCTTCCGCAAACGGCGAAACGCTTTGAGTCGGTGAGTTTCGCGGCATTCCGACTTCGATGCCCCGGTTGCCGAAATTCAGTTGCCTTTGAATTTCGGGTGATCCCTTTTGAGCATGTATGCTTCTGCTACTTGTTCTACATCACACTTCCTTCCGCAAACGGCGAAACGCTTTGACTGGGTGAGTTTCACGGCATTCCAACTTCAATTCCCCGGTTGCCGAAATTCAGTTGCCTTTGAATTTCGGGTCATCCCTCTTGAGCATGTATGCTTCTACTACATGTTCTACATCACACTTCCTTCGGCAAACTGTGAAACGCTTTGACTCCGTGAGTTTCTCAGCATTCCGACTTCGATGCCCCGGTTGCCGAAATTAAGAGGCCTTTGAATTTCGGGTGATCCCTCTTGAGTATGTTCTACATCACACTTCCTTCCGCAAACGGCGAAACGCTTTGACTCGGTGAGTTTCGCGGCAATCCGACTTAGATGCCCCGGTTGCCGAAATTAAGAGGCCTTTGAATTTCGGGTGATCCCTCTTGAGTATGTATGCTTCTGCTACTTGTTCTACATCACACTTCTTACGGAAACGGCCAAACGCTTTGAATCGGTGAGTTTCACGGCATTCCAACTTCGATGCCCCGGTTGCTGAAATTCAGTTGCCTTTGAATTTCGGGTGATCCCTCTTGAGCATGTATGCTTCTGCTACTTGTTCTACATCACACTTCCTTCCGCAAACGGCGAAACGCTTTGACTGGGTGAGTTTCGCGGCATTCCGACTTCGATGCCCGGTTGCCGAAATTCAGTTGCCTTTGAATTTCGGGTGATCCCTCTTGAGCATCTATGCTTCTGCTACTTGTTCTACATCACACTTCCTTCCGCAAACGGCGTAACGCTTTGACTCGGTGAGTTTCACGGCATTCCGACTTCGATGCCCCGGTTGCCGAAATTCAGTTGCCTTTGAATTTCGGGTGATCCCTCTTGAGCATGTATGCTTCTGCTACTTGTTCTACATCACACTTCTTCCGCAAACGGCGAAACGCTTTGACTCGGTGAGTTTCGCGGCATTCCGACTTCGATGCCCCGGTTGCCGAAATTCAGTTGCCTTTGAATTTCGGGTGATCCCTCTTGAGCATGTATGCTTCTGCTACTTGTTCTACATCACACTTCCTTCCGCAAACGGCGAAACGCTTTGACTCGGTGAGTTTCGCGGCATTCCGACTTCGATGCCCCGGTTGCCGAAATTCAGTTGCCTTTGAATTTCGGGTGATCCCTCTTGAGCATGTATGCTTCTGCTACTTGTTCTACATCACACTTCCTTCCGCAAACGGCGAAACGCTTTGACTCGGTGAGTTTCGCGGCATTCCGACTTCGATGCCCCGGTTGCCGAAATTCAGTTGCCTTTGAATTTCGGGTGATCCCTCTTGAGCATGTATGCTTCTGCTACTTGTTCTACATCACACTTCCTTCCGCAAACGGCGAAACGCTTTGACTCGGTGAGTTTCGCGGCATTCCGACTTCGATGCCCCGGTTGCCGAAATTCAGTTGCCTTTGAATTTCGGGTGATCCCTCTTGAGCATGTATGCTTCTGCTACTTGTTCTACATCACACTTCCTTCCGCAAACGGCGAAACGCTTTGACTCGGTGAGTTTCGCGGCATTCCGACTTCGATGCCCCGGTTGCCGAAATTCAGTTGCCTTTGAATTTCGGGTGATCCCTCTTGAGCATGTATGCTTCTGCTACTTGTTCTACATCACACTTCCTTCCGCAAACGGCGAAACGCTTTGACTCGGTGAGTTTCGCGGCATTCCGACTTCGATGCCCCGGTTGCCGAAATTCAGTTGCCTTTGAATTTCGGGTGATCCCTCTTGAGCATGTATGCTTCTGCTACTTGTTCTACATCACACTTCCTTCCGCAAACGGCGAAACGCTTTGACTCGGTGAGTTTCGCGGCATTCCGACTTCGATGCCCCGGTTGCCGAAATTCAGTTGCCTTTGAATTTCGGGTGATCCCTCTTGAGCATGTATGCTTCTGCTACTTGTTCTACATCACACTTCTTCCGCAAACGGCGAAACGCTTTGACTCGGTGAGTTTCGCGGCATTCCGACTTCGATGCCCCGGTTGCCGAAATTCAGTTGCCTTTGAATTTCGGGTGATCCCTCTTGAGCATGTATGCTTCTGCTACTTGTTCTACATCACACTTCTTCCGCAAACGGCGAAACGCTTTGACTCGGTGAGTTTCGCGGCATTCCGACTTCGATGCCCCGGTTGCCGAAATTCAGTTGCCTTTGAATTTCGGGTGATCCCTCTTGAGCATGTATGCTTCTGCTACTTGTTCTACATCACACTTCCTTCCGCAAACGGCGAAACGCTTTGACTCGGTGAGTTTCGCGGCATTCCGACTTCGATGCCCCGGTTGCCGAAATTCAGTTGCCTTTGAATTTCGGGTGATCCCTCTTGAGCATGTATGCTTCTGCTACTTGTTCTACATCACACTTCCTTCCGCAAACGGCGAAACGCTTTGACTCGGTGAGTTTCGCGGCATTCCGACTTCGATGCCCCGGTTGCCGAAATTCAGTTGCCTTTGAATTTCGGGTGATCCCTCTTGAGCATGTATGCTTCTGCTACTTGTTCTACATCACACTTCCTTCCGCAAACGGCGAAACGCTTTGACTCGGTGAGTTTCGCGGCATTCCGACTTCGATGCCCCGGTTGCCGAAATTCAGTTGCCTTTGAATTTCGGGTGATCCCTCTTGAGCATGTATGCTTCTGCTACTTGTTCTACATCAGACTTCTTCCGCAAACGGCGAAACGCTTTGACTCGGTGAGTTTCGCGGCATTCCGACTTCGATGCCCGGTTGCCGAAATTCAGTTGCCTTTGAATTTCGGGTGATCCCTCTTGAGCATGTATGCTTCTGCTACTTGTTCTACATCACACTTCCTTCCGCAAACGGCGAAACGCTTTGACTCGGTGAGTTTCGCGGCATTCCGACTTCGATGCCCCGGTTGCCGAAATTCAGTTGCCTTTGAATTTCGGGTGATCCCTCTTGAGCATGTATGCTTCTGCTACTTGTTCTACATCAGACTTCCTTCCGCAAACGGCGAAACGCTTTGACTCGGTGAGTTTCGCGGCATTCCGACTTCGATGCCCCGGTTGCCGAAATTCAGTTGCCTTTGAATTTCGGGTGATCCCTCTTGAGCATGTATGCTTCTGCTACTTGTTCTACATCACACTTCTTCCGCAAACGGCGAAACGCTTTGACTCGGTGAGTTTCGCGGCATTCCGACTTCGATGCCCGGTTGCCGAAATTCAGTTGCCTTTGAATTTCGGGTGATCCCTCTTGAGCATGTATGCTTCTGCTACTTGTTCTACATCAGACTTCTTCCGCAAACGGCGAAACGCTTTGACTCGGTGAGTTTCGCGGCATTCCGACTTCGATGCCCCGGTTGCCGAAATTCAGTTGCCTTTGAATTTCGGGTGATCCCTCTTGAGCATGTATGCTTCTGCTACTTGTTCTACATCACACTTCTTCCGCAAACGGCGAAACGCTTTGACTCGGTGAGTTTCGCGGCATTCCGACTTCGATGCCCCGGTTGCCGAAATTCAGTTGCCTTTGAATTTCGGGTGATCCCTCTTGAGCATGTATGCTTCTGCTACTTGTTCTACATCACACTTCCTTCCGCAAACGGCGAAACGCTTTGACTCGGTGAGTTTCGCGGCATTCCGACTTCGATGCCCCGGTTGCCGAAATTCAGTTGCCTTTGAATTTCGGGTGATCCCTCTTGAGCATGTATGCTTCTGCTACTTGTTCTACATCAGACTTCCTTCCGCAAACGGCGAAACGCTTTGACTCGGTGAGTTTCGCGGCATTCCGACTTCGATGCCCCGGTTGCCGAAATTCAGTTGCCTTTGAATTTCGGGTGATCCCTCTTGAGCATGTATGCTTCTGCTACTTGTTCTACATCAGACTTTCTTCCGCAAACGGCGAAACGCTTTGACTCGGTGAGTTTCGCGGCATTCCGACTTCGATGCCCCGGTTGCCGAAATTCAGTTGCCTTTGAATTTCGGGTGATCCCTCTTGAGCATGTATGCTTCTGCTACTTGTTCTACATCACACTTCCTTCCGCAAACGGCGAAACGCTTTGACTCGGTGAGTTTCGCGGCATTCCGACTTCGATGCCCCGGTTGCCGAAATTCAGTTGCCTTTGAATTTCGGGTGATCCCTCTTGAGCATGTATGCTTCTGCTACTTGTTCTACATCACACTTCTTCCGCAAACGGCGAAACGCTTTGACTCGGTGAGTTTCGCGGCATTCCGACTTCGATGCCCCGGTTGCCGAAATTCAGTTGCCTTTGAATTTCGGGTGATCCCTCTTGAGCATGTATGCTTCTGCTACTTGTTCTACATCACACTTCCTTCCGCAAACGGCGAAACGCTTTGACTCGGTGAGTTTCGCGGCATTCCGACTTCGATGCCCCGGTTGCCGAAATTCAGTTGCCTTTGAATTTCGGGTGATCCCTCTTGAGCATGTATGCTTCTGCTACTTGTTCTACATCACACTTCTTCCGCAAACGGCGAAACGCTTTGACTCGGTGAGTTTCGCGGCATTCCGACTTCGATGCCCCGGTTGCCGAAATTCAGTTGCCTTTGAATTTCGGGTGATCCCTCTTGAGCATGTATGCTTCTGCTACTTGTTCTACATCACACTTCTTCCGCAAACGGCGAAACGCTTTGACTCGGTGAGTTTCGCGGCATTCCGACTTCGATGCCCCGGTTGCCGAAATTCAGTTGCCTTTGAATTTCGGGTGATCCCTCTTGAGCATGTATGCTTCTGCTACTTGTTCTACATCACACTTCTTCCGCAAACGGCGAAACGCTTTGACTCGGTGAGTTTCGCGGCATTCCGACTTCGATGCCCCGGTTGCCGAAATTCAGTTGCCTTTGAATTTCGGGTGATCCCTCTTGAGCATGTATGCTTCTGCTACTTGTTCTACATCACACTTTCTTCCGCAAACGGCGAAACGCTTTGACTCGGTGAGTTTCGCGGCATTCCGACTTCGATGCCCCGGTTGCCGAAATTCAGTTGCCTTTGAATTTCGGGTGATCCCTCTTGAGCATGTATGCTTCTGCTACTTGTTCTACATCACACTTCTTCCGCAAACGGCGAAACGCTTTGACTCGGTGAGTTTCGCGGCATTCCGACTTCGATGCCCCGGTTGCCGAAATTCAGTTGCCTTTGAATTTCGGGTGATCCCTCTTGAGCATGTATGCTTCTGCTACTTGTTCTACATCACACTTTCTTCCGCAAACGGCGAAACGCTTTGACTCGGTGAGTTTCGCGGCATTCCGACTTCGATGCCCCGGTTGCCGAAATTCAGTTGCCTTTGAATTTCGGGTGATCCCTCTTGAGCATGTATGCTTCTGCTACTTGTTCTACATCACACTTCCTTCCGCAAACGGCGAAACGCTTTGACTCGGTGAGTTTCGCGGCATTCCGACTTCGATGCCCCGGTTGCCGAAATTCAGTTGCCTTTGAATTTCGGGTGATCCCTCTTGAGCATGTATGCTTCTGCTACTTGTTCTACATCACACTTCCTTCCGCAAACGGCGAAACGCTTTGACTCGGTGAGTTTCGCGGCATTCCGACTTCGATGCCCCGGTTGCCGAAATTCAGTTGCCTTTGAATTTCGGGTGATCCCTCTTGAGCATGTATGCTTCTGCTACTTGTTCTACATCACACTTCCTTCCGCAAACGGCGAAACGCTTTGACTCGGTGAGTTTCGCGGCATTCCGACTTCGATGCCCCGGTTGCCGAAATTCAGTTGCCTTTGAATTTCGGGTGATCCCTCTTGAGCATGTATGCTTCTGCTACTTGTTCTACATCAGACTTCTTCCGCAAACGGCGAAACGCTTTGACTCGGTGAGTTTCGCGGCATTCCGACTTCGATGCCCCGGTTGCCGAAATTCAGTTGCCTTTGAATTTCGGGTGATCCCTCTTGAGCATGTATGCTTCTGCTACTTGTTCTACATCACACTTCCTTCCGCAAACGGCGAAACGCTTTGACTCGGTGAGTTTCGCGGCATTCCGACTTCGATGCCCCGGTTGCCGAAATTCAGTTGCCTTTGAATTTCGGGTGATCCCTCTTGAGCATGTATGCTTCTGCTACTTGTTCTACATCACACTTCCTTCCGCAAACGGCGAAACGCTTTGACTCGGTGAGTTTCGCGGCATTCCGACTTCGATGCCCGGTTGCCGAAATTCAGTTGCCTTTGAATTTCGGGTGATCCCTCTTGAGCATGTATGCTTCTGCTACTTGTTCTACATCACACTTCCTTCCGCAAACGGCGAAACGCTTTGACTCGGTGAGTTTCGCGGCATTCCGACTTCGATGCCCCGGTTGCCGAAATTCAGTTGCCTTTGAATTTCGGGTGATCCCTCTTGAGCATGTATGCTTCTGCTACTTGTTCTACATCACACTTTCTTCCGCAAACGGCGAAACGCTTTGACTCGGTGAGTTTCGCGGCATTCCGACTTCGATGCCCCGGTTGCCGAAATTCAGTTGCCTTTGAATTTCGGGTGATCCCTCTTGAGCATGTATGCTTCTGCTACTTGTTCTACATCACACTTCCTTCCGCAAACGGCGAAACGCTTTGACTCGGTGAGTTTCGCGGCATTCCGACTTCGATGCCCCGGTTGCCGAAATTCAGTTGCCTTTGAATTTCGGGTGATCCCTCTTGAGCATGTATGCTTCTGCTACTTGTTCTACATCACACTTCCTTCCGCAAACGGCGAAACGCTTTGACTCGGTGAGTTTCGCGGCATTCCGACTTCGATGCCCCGGTTGCCGAAATTCAGTTGCCTTTGAATTTCGGGTGATCCCTCTTGAGCATGTATGCTTCTGCTACTTGTTCTACATCACACTTCCTTCCGCAAACGGCGAAACGCTTTGACTCGGTGAGTTTCGCGGCATTCCGACTTCGATGCCCGGTTGCCGAAATTCAGTTGCCTTTGAATTTCGGGTGATCCCTCTTGAGCATGTATGCTTCTGCTACTTGTTCTACATCACACTTCTTCCGCAAACGGCGAAACGCTTTGACTCGGTGAGTTTCGCGGCATTCCGACTTCGATGCCCCGGTTGCCGAAATTCAGTTGCCTTTGAATTTCGGGTGATCCCTCTTGAGCATGTATGCTTCTGCTACTTGTTCTACATCACACTTCCTTCCGCAAACGGCGAAACGCTTTGACTCGGTGAGTTTCGCGGCATTCCGACTTCGATGCCCCGGTTGCCGAAATTCAGTTGCCTTTGAATTTCGGGTGATCCCTCTTGAGCATGTATGCTTCTGCTACTTGTTCTACATCACACTTTCTTCCGCAAACGGCGAAACGCTTTGACTCGGTGAGTTTCGCGGCATTCCGACTTCGATGCCCCGGTTGCCGAAATTCAGTTGCCTTTGAATTTCGGGTGATCCCTCTTGAGCATGTATGCTTCTGCTACTTGTTCTACATCACACTTCCTTCCGCAAACGGCGAAACGCTTTGACTCGGTGAGTTTCGCGGCATTCCGACTTCGATGCCCCGGTTGCCGAAATTCAGTTGCCTTTGAATTTCGGGTGATCCCTCTTGAGCATGTATGCTTCTGCTACTTGTTCTACATCACACTTTCTTCCGCAAACGGCGAAACGCTTTGACTCGGTGAGTTTCGCGGCATTCCGACTTCGATGCCCCGGTTGCCGAAATTCAGTTGCCTTTGAATTTCGGGTGATCCCTCTTGAGCATGTATGCTTCTGCTACTTGTTCTACATCACACTTCCTTCCGCAAACGGCGAAACGCTTTGACTCGGTGAGTTTCGCGGCATTCCGACTTCGATGCCCCGGTTGCCGAAATTCAGTTGCCTTTGAATTTCGGGTGATCCCTCTTGAGCATGTATGCTTCTGCTACTTGTTCTACATCACACTTCCTTCCGCAAACGGCGAAACGCTTTGACTCGGTGAGTTTCGCGGCATTCCGACTTCGATGCCCCGGTTGCCGAAATTCAGTTGCCTTTGAATTTCGGGTGATCCCTCTTGAGCATGTATGCTTCTGCTACTTGTTCTACATCACACTTCCTTCCGCAAACGGCGAAACGCTTTGACTCGGTGAGTTTCGCGGCATTCCGACTTCGATGCCCCGGTTGCCGAAATTCAGTTGCCTTTGAATTTCGGGTGATCCCTCTTGAGCATGTATGCTTCTGCTACTTGTTCTACATCACACTTCTTCCGCAAACGGCGAAACGCTTTGACTCGGTGAGTTTCGCGGCATTCCGACTTCGATGCCCGGTTGCCGAAATTCAGTTGCCTTTGAATTTCGGGTGATCCCTCTTGAGCATGTATGCTTCTGCTACTTGTTCTACATCACACTTCTTCCGCAAACGGCGAAACGCTTTGACTCGGTGAGTTTCGCGGCATTCCGACTTCGATGCCCCGGTTGCCGAAATTCAGTTGCCTTTGAATTTCGGGTGATCCCTCTTGAGCATGTATGCTTCTGCTACTTGTTCTACATCACACTTCCGCAAACGGTGAAACGCTTTGACTCGGTGAGTTTCGCGGCATTCCGACTTCGATCCCCCGGTTGCGGAAATACAGTTGCCTTTGAATTTTGGGTGATCCCTCTTGAGCACGTATGCTGCTGCTACATGTTCTACATCAGACTTTCTTCCGCAAATAGCGAAACGCTCTGACTCGGTGAGTTTCGCCGCATTCCAACTTCGATGCCCCGGTTGCCGAAATTCAGTTGCCTGTGAATTTCGGGTGATCCCTCTTGACCATGTATGCTGCTGCTACTTGTTCTACATCAGACTTTCTTCCGCAAAAAGCGAAACGCTCTGACTCAGTGAGTTTCGCCGCATTCCGACTTCGATGCCCTTGTTGCCAAAATCCAGTTGCCTTTGAATTTCGGGTGATCCCTCTTGAGCATGTATGCTTCTGCTACTTGTTCTACATCAGTCTTTCTTCTGCAAACGGGGAAACACTGTGACTCGGTGAGTTTCCCGGCATTCCAACTTCGATGCCCCGATTGCCGAAATTCAGTTGCCTTTGAATTTCGGGTGATCGCTCTTGAGCATGTATGCTTCTGCTACTTGTTCTACATCAGACTTTCTTCCGAAAATAGCAAAACGCTCTGACTCGGTGAGTTTCGCGGTATTCCGACTTCGATGCCCCGGTTGCCGAAATTCAGTTGCCTTTGAATTTCGGGTGATCCCTCTTGAGCATGTATGCTTCTGCTACTTGTTCTACATCAGACTTCTTCCGCAAACGGCGAAACGCTTTGACTCGGTGAGTTTCGCGGCATTCCGACTTCGATGCCCCGGTTGCCGAAATTCAGTTGCCTTTGAATTTCGGGTGATCCCTCTTGAGCATGTATGCTTCTGCTACTTGTTCTACATCACACTTCTTCCGCAAACGGCGAAACGCTTTGACTCGGTGAGTTTCGCGGCATTCCGACTTCGATGCCCCGGTTGCCGAAATTCAGTTGCCTTTGAATTTCGGGTGATCCCTCTTGAGCATGTATGCTTCTGCTACTTGTTCTACATCACACTTCCTTCCGCAAACGGCGAAACGCTTTGACTCGGTGAGTTTCGCGGCATTCCGACTTCGATGCCCCGGTTGCCGAAATTCAGTTGCCTTTGAATTTCGGGTGATCCCTCTTGAGCATGTATGCTTCTGCTACTTGTTCTACATCACACTTTCTTCCGCAAACGGCGAAACGCTTTGACTCGGTGAGTTTCGCGGCATTCCGACTTCGATGCCCCGGTTGCCGAAATTCAGTTGCCTTTGAATTTCGGGTGATCCCTCTTGAGCATGTATGCTTCTGCTACTTGTTCTACATCACACTTCCTTCCGCAAACGGCGAAACGCTTTGACTCGGTGAGTTTCGCGGCATTCCGACTTCGATGCCCCGGTTGCCGAAATTCAGTTGCCTTTGAATTTCGGGTGATCCCTCTTGAGCATGTATGCTTCTGCTACTTGTTCTACATCACACTTTCTTCCGCAAACGGCGAAACGCTTTGACTCGGTGAGTTTCGCGGCATTCCGACTTCGATGCCCCGGTTGCCGAAATTCAGTTGCCTTTGAATTTCGGGTGATCCCTCTTGAGCATGTATGCTTCTGCTACTTGTTCTACATCACACTTCCTTCCGCAAACGGCGAAACGCTTTGACTCGGTGAGTTTCGCGGCATTCCGACTTCGATGCCCGGTTGCCGAAATTCAGTTGCCTTTGAATTTCGGGTGATCCCTCTTGAGCATGTATGCTTCTGCTACTTGTTCTACATCACACTTCTTCCGCAAACGGCGAAACGCTTTGACTCGGTGAGTTTCGCGGCATTCCGACTTCGATGCCCCGGTTGCCGAAATTCAGTTGCCTTTGAATTTCGGGTGATCCCTCTTGAGCATGTATGCTTCTGCTACTTGTTCTACATCACTTCTTCCGCAAACGGCGAAACGCTTTGACTCGGTGAGTTTCGCGGCATTCCGACTTCGATGCCCCGGTTGCCGAAATTCAGTTGCCTTTGAATTTCGGGTGATCCCTCTTGAGCATGTATGCTTCTGCTACTTGTTCTACATCACACTTCCTTCCGCAAACGGCGAAACGCTTTGACTCGGTGAGTTTCGCGGCATTCCGACTTCGATGCCCCGGTTGCCGAAATTCAGTTGCCTTTGAATTTCGGGTGATCCCTCTTGAGCATGTATGCTTCTGCTACTTGTTCTACATCACACTTCTTCCGCAAACGGCGAAACGCTTTGACTCGGTGAGTTTCGCGGCATTCCGACTTCGATGCCCCGGTTGCCGAAATTCAGTTGCCTTTGAATTTCGGGTGATCCCTCTTGAGCATGTATGCTTCTGCTACTTGTTCTACATCAGACTTTCTTCCGCAAACGGCGAAACGCTTTGACTCGGTGAGTTTCGCGGCATTCCGACTTCGATGCCCCGGTTGCCGAAATTCAGTTGCCTTTGAATTTCGGGTGATCCCTCTTGAGCATGTATGCTTCTGCTACTTGTTCTACATCACACTTCCTTCCGCAAACGGCGAAACGCTTTGACTCGGTGAGTTTCGCGGCATTCCGACTTCGATGCCCCGGTTGCCGAAATTCAGTTGCCTTTGAATTTCGGGTGATCCCTCTTGAGCATGTATGCTTCTGCTACTTGTTCTACATCACACTTTCTTCCGCAAACGGCGAAACGCTTTGACTCGGTGAGTTTCGCGGCATTCCGACTTCGATGCCCGGTTGCCGAAATTCAGTTGCCTTTGAATTTCGGGTGATCCCTCTTGAGCATGTATGCTTCTGCTACTTGTTCTACATCACACTTCCTTCCGCAAACGGCGAAACGCTTTGACTCGGTGAGTTTCGCGGCATTCCGACTTCGATGCCCCGGTTGCCGAAATTCAGTTGCCTTTGAATTTCGGGTGATCCCTCTTGAGCATGTATGCTTCTGCTACTTGTTCTACATCACACTTCTTCCGCAAACGGCGAAACGCTTTGACTCGGTGAGTTTCGCGGCATTCCGACTTCGATGCCCCGGTTGCCGAAATTCAGTTGCCTTTGAATTTCGGGTGATCCCTCTTGAGCATGTATGCTTCTGCTACTTGTTCTACATCACACTTCCTTCCGCAAACGGCGAAACGCTTTGACTCGGTGAGTTTCGCGGCATTCCGACTTCGATGCCCCGGTTGCCGAAATTCAGTTGCCTTTGAATTTCGGGTGATCCCTCTTGAGCATGTATGCTTCTGCTACTTGTTCTACATCACACTTTCTTCCGCAAACGGCGAAACGCTTTGACTCGGTGAGTTTCGCGGCATTCCGACTTCGATGCCCCGGTTGCCGAAATTCAGTTGCCTTTGAATTTCGGGTGATCCCTCTTGAGCATGTATGCTTCTGCTACTTGTTCTACATCACACTTCTTCCGCAAACGGCGAAACGCTTTGACTCGGTGAGTTTCGCGGCATTCCGACTTCGATGCCCCGGTTGCCGAAATTCAGTTGCCTTTGAATTTCGGGTGATCCCTCTTGAGCATGTATGCTTCTGCTACTTGTTCTACATCACACTTTCTTCCGCAAACGGCGAAACGCTTTGACTCGGTGAGTTTCGCGGCATTCCGACTTCGATGCCCCGGTTGCCGAAATTCAGTT
The DNA here is from genome assembly GCA_029228515.1 of Populus alba x Populus x berolinensis. Lineage (NCBI taxonomy): Eukaryota > Viridiplantae > Streptophyta > Magnoliopsida > Malpighiales > Salicaceae > Populus > Populus alba x Populus x berolinensis. Next base: position 29,770,460 of record CM055350.1, on the reverse strand, counting down.
GCCTTTGAATTTCGGGTGATCCCTCTTGAGCATGTATGCTTCTGCTACTTGTTCTACATCACACTTCCTTCCGCAAACGGCGAAACGCTTTGACTCGGTGAGTTTCGCGGCATTCCGACTTCGATGCCCCGGTTGCCGAAATTCAGTTGCCTTTGAATTTCGGGTGATCCCTCTTGAGCATGTATGCTTCTGCTACTTGTTCTACATCACACTTCTTCCGCAAACGGCGAAACGCTTTGACTCGGTGAGTTTCGCGGCATTCCGACTTCGATGCCCCGGTTGCCGAAATTCAGTTGCCTTTGAATTTCGGGTGATCCCTCTTGAGCATGTATGCTTCTGCTACTTGTTCTACATCAGACTTTCTTCCGCAAACGGCGAAACGCTTTGACTCGGTGAGTTTCGCGGCATTCCGACTTCGATGCCCCGGTTGCCGAAATTCAGTTGCCTTTGAATTTCGGGTGATCCCTCTTGAGCATGTATGCTTCTGCTACTTGTTCTACATCACACTTCTTCCGCAAACGGCGAAACGCTTTGACTCGGTGAGTTTCGCGGCATTCCGACTTCGATGCCCCGGTTGCCGAAATTCAGTTGCCTTTGAATTTCGGGTGATCCCTCTTGAGCATGTATGCTTCTGCTACTTGTTCTACATCACACTTCTTCCGCAAACGGCGAAACGCTTTGACTCGGTGAGTTTCGCGGCATTCCGACTTCGATGCCCCGGTTGCCGAAATTCAGTTGCCTTTGAATTTCGGGTGATCCCTCTTGAGCATGTATGCTTCTGCTACTTGTTCTACATCACACTTCCTTCCGCAAACGGCGAAACGCTTTGACTCGGTGAGTTTCGCGGCATTCCGACTTCGATGCCCCGGTTGCCGAAATTCAGTTGCCTTTGAATTTCGGGTGATCCCTCTTGAGCATGTATGCTTCTGCTACTTGTTCTACATCAGACTTCTTCCGCAAACGGCGAAACGCTTTGACTCGGTGAGTTTCGCGGCATTCCGACTTCGATGCCCCGGTTGCCGAAATTCAGTTGCCTTTGAATTTCGGGTGATCCCTCTTGAGCATGTATGCTTCTGCTACTTGTTCTACATCACACTTCTTCCGCAAACGGCGAAACGCTTTGACTCGGTGAGTTTCGCGGCATTCCGACTTCGATGCCCGGTTGCCGAAATTCAGTTGCCTTTGAATTTCGGGTGATCCCTCTTGAGCATGTATGCTTCTGCTACTTGTTCTACATCAGACTTTCTTCCGCAAACGGCGAAACGCTTTGACTCGGTGAGTTTCGCGGCATTCCGACTTCGATGCCCCGGTTGCCGAAATTCAGTTGCCTTTGAATTTCGGGTGATCCCTCTTGAGCATGTATGCTTCTGCTACTTGTTCTACATCACACTTCTTCCGCAAACGGCGAAACGCTTTGACTCGGTGAGTTTCGCGGCATTCCGACTTCGATGCCCCGGTTGCCGAAATTCAGTTGCCTTTGAATTTCGGGTGATCCCTCTTGAGCATGTATGCTTCTGCTACTTGTTCTACATCACACTTCCTTCCGCAAACGGCGAAACGCTTTGACTCGGTGAGTTTCGCGGCATTCCGACTTCGATGCCCCGGTTGCCGAAATTCAGTTGCCTTTGAATTTCGGGTGATCCCTCTTGAGCATGTATGCTTCTGCTACTTGTTCTACATCACACTTCTTCCGCAAACGGCGAAACGCTTTGACTCGGTGAGTTTCGCGGCATTCCGACTTCGATGCCCCGGTTGCCGAAATTCAGTTGCCTTTGAATTTCGGGTGATCCCTCTTGAGCATGTATGCTTCTGCTACTTGTTCTACATCACACTTCTTCCGCAAACGGCGAAACGCTTTGACTCGGTGAGTTTCGCGGCATTCCGACTTCGATGCCCCGGTTGCCGAAATTCAGTTGCCTTTGAATTTCGGGTGATCCCTCTTGAGCATGTATGCTTCTGCTACTTGTTCTACATCACACTTCTTCCGCAAACGGCGAAACGCTTTGACTCGGTGAGTTTCGCGGCATTCCGACTTCGATGCCCCGGTTGCCGAAATTCAGTTGCCTTTGAATTTCGGGTGATCCCTCTTGAGCATGTATGCTTCTGCTACTTGTTCTACATCACACTTTCTTCCGCAAACGGCGAAACGCTTTGACTCGGTGAGTTTCGCGGCATTCCGACTTCGATGCCCGGTTGCCGAAATTCAGTTGCCTTTGAATTTCGGGTGATCCCTCTTGAGCATGTATGCTTCTGCTACTTGTTCTACATCACACTTCTTCCGCAAACGGCGAAACGCTTTGACTCGGTGAGTTTCGCGGCATTCCGACTTCGATGCCCCGGTTGCCGAAATTCAGTTGCCTTTGAATTTCGGGTGATCCCTCTTGAGCATGTATGCTTCTGCTACTTGTTCTACATCACACTTCCTTCCGCAAACGGCGAAACGCTTTGACTCGGTGAGTTTCGCGGCATTCCGACTTCGATGCCCCGGTTGCCGAAATTCAGTTGCCTTTGAATTTCGGGTGATCCCTCTTGAGCATGTATGCTTCTGCTACTTGTTCTACATCACACTTCCTTCCGCAAACGGCGAAACGCTTTGACTCGGTGAGTTTCGCGGCATTCCGACTTCGATGCCCCGGTTGCCGAAATTCAGTTGCCTTTGAATTTCGGGTGATCCCTCTTGAGCATGTATGCTTCTGCTACTTGTTCTACATCACACTTCTTCCGCAAACGGCGAAACGCTTTGACTCGGTGAGTTTCGCGGCATTCCGACTTCGATGCCCCGGTTGCCGAAATTCAGTTGCCTTTGAATTTCGGGTGATCCCTCTTGAGCATGTATGCTTCTGCTACTTGTTCTACATCAGACTTCTTCCGCAAACGGCGAAACGCTTTGACTCGGTGAGTTTCGCGGCATTCCGACTTCGATGCCCCGGTTGCCGAAATTCAGTTGCCTTTGAATTTCGGGTGATCCCTCTTGAGCATGTATGCTTCTGCTACTTGTTCTACATCAGACTTCTTCCGCAAACGGCGAAACGCTTTGACTCGGTGAGTTTCGCGGCATTCCGACTTCGATGCCCCGGTTGCCGAAATTCAGTTGCCTTTGAATTTCGGGTGATCCCTCTTGAGCATGTATGCTTCTGCTACTTGTTCTACATCAGACTTCCTTCCGCAAACGGCGAAACGCTTTGACTCGGTGAGTTTCGCGGCATTCCGACTTCGATGCCCCGGTTGCCGAAATTCAGTTGCCTTTGAATTTCGGGTGATCCCTCTTGAGCATGTATGCTTCTGCTACTTGTTCTACATCAGACTTCTTCCGCAAACGGCGAAACGCTTTGACTCGGTGAGTTTCGCGGCATTCCGACTTCGATGCCCCGGTTGCCGAAATTCAGTTGCCTTTGAATTTCGGGTGATCCCTCTTGAGCATGTATGCTTCTGCTACTTGTTCTACATCAGACTTCCTTCCGCAAACGGCGAAACGCTTTGACTCGGTGAGTTTCGCGGCATTCCGACTTCGATGCCCCGGTTGCCGAAATTCAGTTGCCTTTGAATTTCGGGTGATCCCTCTTGAGCATGTATGCTTCTGCTACTTGTTCTACATCAGACTTCTTCCGCAAACGGCGAAACGCTTTGACTCGGTGAGTTTCGCGGCATTCCGACTTCGATGCCCCGGTTGCCGAAATTCAGTTGCCTTTGAATTTCGGGTGATCCCTCTTGAGCATGTATGCTTCTGCTACTTGTTCTACATCACACTTCCTTCCGCAAACGGCGAAACGCTTTGACTCGGTGAGTTTCGCGGCATTCCGACTTCGATGCCCCGGTTGCCGAAATTCAGTTGCCTTTGAATTTCGGGTGATCCCTCTTGAGCATGTATGCTTCTGCTACTTGTTCTACATCAACTTCTTCCGCAAACGGCGAAACGCTTTGACTCGGTGAGTTTCGCGGCATTCCGACTTCGATGCCCCGGTTGCCGAAATTCAGTTGCCTTTGAATTTCGGGTGATCCCTCTTGAGCATGTATGCTTCTGCTACTTGTTCTACATCAGACTTCTTCCGCAAACGGCGAAACGCTTTGACTCGGTGAGTTTCGCGGCATTCCGACTTCGATGCCCCGGTTGCCGAAATTCAGTTGCCTTTGAATTTCGGGTGATCCCTCTTGAGCATGTATGCTTCTGCTACTTGTTCTACATCACACTTCCTTCCGCAAACGGCGAAACGCTTTGACTCGGTGAGTTTCGCGGCATTCCGACTTCGATGCCCCGGTTGCCGAAATTCAGTTGCCTTTGAATTTCGGGTGATCCCTCTTGAGCATGTATGCTTCTGCTACTTGTTCTACATCACACTTCTTCCGCAAACGGCGAAACGCTTTGACTCGGTGAGTTTCGCGGCATTCCGACTTCGATGCCCCGGTTGCCGAAATTCAGTTGCCTTTGAATTTCGGGTGATCCCTCTTGAGCATGTATGCTTCTGCTACTTGTTCTACATCAGACTTCTTCCGCAAACGGCGAAACGCTTTGACTCGGTGAGTTTCGCGGCATTCCGACTTCGATGCCCCGGTTGCCGAAATTCAGTTGCCTTTGAATTTCGGGTGATCCCTCTTGAGCATGTATGCTTCTGCTACTTGTTCTACATCAGACTTTCTTCCGCAAACGGCGAAACGCTTTGACTCGGTGAGTTTCGCGGCATTCCGACTTCGATGCCCCGGTTGCCGAAATTCAGTTGCCTTTGAATTTCGGGTGATCCCTCTTGAGCATGTATGCTTCTGCTACTTGTTCTACATCAGACTTCTTCCGCAAACGGCGAAACGCTTTGACTCGGTGAGTTTCGCGGCATTCCGACTTCGATGCCCCGGTTGCCGAAATTCAGTTGCCTTTGAATTTCGGGTGATCCCTCTTGAGCATGTATGCTTCTGCTACTTGTTCTACATCACACTTCTTCCGCAAACGGCGAAACGCTTTGACTCGGTGAGTTTCGCGGCATTCCGACTTCGATGCCCCGGTTGCCGAAATTCAGTTGCCTTTGAATTTCGGGTGATCCCTCTTGAGCATGTATGCTTCTGCTACTTGTTCTACATCAGACTTCTTCCGCAAACGGCGAAACGCTTTGACTCGGTGAGTTTCGCGGCATTCCGACTTCGATGCCCCGGTTGCCGAAATTCAGTTGCCTTTGAATTTCGGGTGATCCCTCTTGAGCATGTATGCTTCTGCTACTTGTTCTACATCAGACTTCCTTCCGCAAACGGCGAAACGCTTTGACTCGGTGAGTTTCGCGGCATTCCGACTTCGATGCCCCGGTTGCCGAAATTCAGTTGCCTTTGAATTTCGGGTGATCCCTCTTGAGCATGTATGCTTCTGCTACTTGTTCTACATCAGACTTCTTCCGCAAACGGCGAAACGCTTTGACTCGGTGAGTTTCGCGGCATTCCGACTTCGATGCCCGGTTGCCGAAATTCAGTTGCCTTTGAATTTCGGGTGATCCCTCTTGAGCATGTATGCTTCTGCTACTTGTTCTACATCAGACTTCTTCCGCAAACGGCGAAACGCTTTGACTCGGTGAGTTTCGCGGCATTCCGACTTCGATGCCCGGTTGCCGAAATTCAGTTGCCTTTGAATTTCGGGTGATCCCTCTTGAGCATGTATGCTTCTGCTACTTGTTCTACATCAGACTTCTTCCACAAACAGCGAAACGCTTTGACTCGGTGAGTTTCACGGCATTCCGACTTCGATGCCCCGGTTGCCAAAATTCAGTTGCCTTTGAATTTCGGGTGATCCCTCTTGAGCATGTATGCTTCTGCTACTTGTTCTACATCAGACTTTCTTCCGCAAACGGCGAAACGCTTTGACTCGGTGACTTTTGTGGCATTCCGACTTCGATGCCCCGCTTGCCGAAATTCAGTTGCCTTTGAATTTCGGGTGATCCCTCTTGAGCATGTATGCTTCTGCTACTTGTTCTACATCACTCTTCCTTCCGCAAACGGCGAAACGCTTTGACTCGGTGAGTTTCGCGGCATTCCGACTTCGATGCCCCGGTTGCCGAAATTCAGTTGCCTTTGAATTTCGGGTGATCCCTCTTGAGCATGTATGCTTCTGCTACTTGTTCTACATCACACTTCTTCCGCAAACGGCGAAACGCTTTGACTCGGTGAGTTTCGCGGCATTCCGACTTCGATGCCCCGGTTGCCGAAATTCAGTTGCCTTTGAATTTCGGGTGATCCCTCTTGAGCATGTATGCTTCTGCTACTTGTTCTACATCAGACTTCTTCCGCAAACGGCCAAACGCTTTGACTCGGTGAGTTTCGCGGCATTCCGACTTCGATGCCCCGGTTGCCGAAATTCAGTTGCCTTTGAATTTCGGGTGATCCCTCTTGAGCATGTATGCTTCTGCTACTTGTTCTACATCACACTTCTTCCGCAAACGGCGAAACGCTTTGACTCGGTGAGTTTCGCGGCATTCCGACTTCGATGCCCCGGTTGCCGAAATTCAGTTGCCTTTGAATTTCGGGTGATCCCTCTTGAGCATGTATGCTTCTGCTACTTGTTCTACATCAGACTTCTTCCGCAAACGGCGAAACGCTTTGACTCGGTGAGTTTCGCGGCATTCCGACTTCGATGCCCCGGTTGCCGAAATTCAGTTGCCTTTGAATTTCGGGTGATCCCTCTTGAGCATGTATGCTTCTGCTACTTGTTCTACATCAGACTTCTTCCGCAAACGGCGAAACGCTTTGACTCGGTGAGTTTCGCGGCATTCCGACTTCGATGCCCGGTTGCCGAAATTCAGTTGCCTTTGAATTTCGGGTGATCCCTCTTGAGCATGTATGCTTCTGCTACTTGTTCTACATCAGACTTCTTCCGCAAACGGCGAAACGCTTTGACTCGGTGAGTTTCGCGGCATTCCGACTTCGATGCCCCGGTTGCCGAAATTCAGTTGCCTTTGAATTTCGGGTGATCCCTCTTGAGCATGTATGCTTCTGCTACTTGTTCTACATCAGACTTTCTTCCGCAAACGGCGAAACGCTTTGACTCGGTGAGTTTCGCGGCATTCCGACTTCGATGCCCCGGTTGCCGAAATTCAGTTGCCTTTGAATTTCGGGTGATCCCTCTTGAGCATGTATGCTTCTGCTACTTGTTCTACATCACACTTCCTTCCGCAAACGGCGAAACGCTTTGACTCGGTGAGTTTCGCGGCATTCCGACTTCGATGCCCGGTTGCCGAAATTCAGTTGCCTTTGAATTTCGGGTGATCCCTCTTGAGCATGTATGCTTCTGCTACTTGTTCTACATCAGACTTCTTCCGCAAACGGCGAAACGCTTTGACTCGGTGAGTTTCGCGGCATTCCGACTTCGATGCCCCGGTTGCCGAAATTCAGTTGCCTTTGAATTTCGGGTGATCCCTCTTGAGCATGTATGCTTCTGCTACTTGTTCTACATCAGACTTCCTTCCGCAAACGGCGAAACGCTTTGACTCGGTGAGTTTCGCGGCATTCCGACTTCGATGCCCCGGTTGCCGAAATTCAGTTGCCTTTGAATTTCGGGTGATCCCTCTTGAGCATGTATGCTTCTGCTACTTGTTCTACATCACACTTCTTCCGCAAACGGCGAAACGCTTTGACTCGGTGAGTTTCGCGGCATTCCGACTTCGATGCCCCGGTTGCCGAAATTCAGTTGCCTTTGAATTTCGGGTGATCCCTCTTGAGCATGTATGCTTCTGCTACTTGTTCTACATCAGACTTTCTTCCGCAAACGGCGAAACGCTTTGACTCGGTGAGTTTCGCGGCATTCCGACTTCGATGCCCCGGTTGCCGAAATTCAGTTGCCTTTGAATTTCGGGTGATCCCTCTTGAGCATGTATGCTTCTGCTACTTGTTCTACATCAGACTTCTTCCGCAAACGGCGAAACGCTTTGACTCGGTGAGTTTCGCGGCATTCCGACTTCGATGCCCCGGTTGCCGAAATTCAGTTGCCTTTGAATTTCGGGTGATCCCTCTTGAGCATGTATGCTTCTGCTACTTGTTCTACATCAGACTTCTTCCGCAAACGGCGAAACGCTTTGACTCGGTGAGTTTCGCGGCATTCCGACTTCGATGCCCCGGTTGCCGAAATTCAGTTGCCTTTGAATTTCGGGTGATCCCTCTTGAGCATGTATGCTTCTGCTACTTGTTCTACATCAAACTTTCCCGCAAATGGCGAAACGCTTTGACTCGGTGAGTTTCGCGGCATTCCGACTTCGATGCCCCGGTTGCCGAAATTCAGTTGCCTTTGAATTTCGGGTGATCCCTCTTGAGCATGTATGCTTCTGCTACTTGTTCTACATCAGACTTTCTTCGCAAACGGCGAAACGCTTTGACTCGGTGAGTTTCGCGGCATTCCGACTTCGATGCCCCGGTTGCCGAAATTCAGTTGCCTTTGAATTTCGGGTGATCCCTCTTGAGCATGTATGCTTCTGCTACTTGTTCTACATCACACTTCTTCCGCAAACGGCGAAACGCTTTGACTCGGTGAGTTTCGCGGCATTCCGACTTCGATGCCCCGGTTGCCGAAATTCAGTTGCCTTTGAATTTCGGGTGATCCCTCTTGAGCATGTATGCTTCTGCTACTTGTTCTACATCAAAAATTCTTCCGCAAACGGCGAAACGCTTTGACTCGGTGAGTTTCGCGGCATTCCGACTTCGATGCCCGGTTGCCGAAATTCAGTTGCCTTTGAATTTCGGGTGATCCCTCTTGAGCATGTATGCTTCTGCTACTTGTTCTACATCAGACTTTCTTCCGCAAACGGCGAAACGCTTTGACTCGGTGAGTTTCGCGGCATTCCGACTTCGATGCCCCGGTTGCCGAAATTCAGTTGCCTTTGAATTTCGGGTGATCCCTCTTGAGCATGTATGCTTCTGCTACTTGTTCTACATCACACTTCCTTCCGCAAACGGCGAAACGCTTTGACTCGGTGAGTTTCGCGGCATTCCGACTTCGATGCCCCGGTTGCCGAAATTCAGTTGCCTTTGAATTTCGGGTGATCCCTCTTGAGCATGTATGCTTCTGCTACTTGTTCTACAATCACGCACAAAACTTTCTTTTTCGCCCGGATTCGATCGAAATTCAGTTGCCTTTGAATTTCGGGTGATCCCTCTTGAGCATGTATGCTTCTGCTACTTGTTCTACATCACACTTCCTTCCGCAAACGGCGAAACGCTTTGACTCGGTGAGTTTCGCGGCATTCCGACTTCGATGCCCCGGTTGCCGAAATTCAGTTGCCTTTGAATTTCGGGTGATCCCTTGAGCATGTATGCTTCTGCTACTTGTTCTACATCACACTTCTTCCGCAAACGGCGAAACGCTTTGACTCGGTGAGTTTCGCGGCATTCCGACTTCGATGCCCCGGTTGCCGAAATTCAGTTGCCTTTGAATTTCGGGTGATCCCTCTTGAGCATGTATGCTTCTGCTACTTGTTCTACATCAGACTTTCTTCCGCAAACGGCGAAACGCTTTGACTCGGTGAGTTTCGCGGCATTCCGACTTCGATGCCCCGGTTGCCGAAATTCAGTTGCCTTTGAATTTCGGGTGATCCCTCTTGAGCATGTATGCTTCTGCTACTTGTTCTACATCACACTTCTTCCGCAAAATCGAAACGCTTTGACTCGGTGAGTTTCGCGGCATTCCGACTTCGATGCCCCGGTTGCCGAAATTCAGTTGCCTTTGAATTTCGGGTGATCCCTCTTGAGCATGTATGCTTCTGCTACTTGTTCTACATCAGACTTTCTTCCGCAAACGGCGAAACGCTTTGACTCGGTGAGTTTCGCGGCATTCCGACTTCGATGCCCCGGTTGCCGAAATTCAGTTGCCTTTGAATTTCGGGTGATCCCTCTTGAGCATGTATGCTTCTGCTACTTGTTCTACATCAGACTTTCTTCCGCAAACGGCGAAACGCTTTGACTCGGTGAGTTTCGCGGCATTCCGACTTCGATGCCCGGTTGCCGAAATTCAGTTGCCTTTGAATTTCGGGTGATCCCTCTTGAGCATGTATGCTTCTGCTACTTGTTCTACATCACACTTCTTCCGCAAACGGCAAACGCTTTGACTCGGTGAGTTTCGCGGCATTCCGACTTCGATGCCCCGGTTGCCGAAATTCAGTTGCCTTTGAATTTCGGGTGATCCCTCTTGAGCATGTATGCTTCTGCTACTTGTTCTACATCAGACTTTCTTCCGCAAACGGCGAAACGCTTTGACTCGGTGAGTTTCGCGGCATTCCGACTTCGATGCCCCGGTTGCCGAAATTCAGTTGCCTTTGAATTTCGGGTGATCCCTCTTGAGCATGTATGCTTCTGCTACTTGTTCTACATCACACTTCCTTCCGCAAACGGCGAAACGCTTTGACTCGGTGAGTTTCGCGGCATTCCGACTTCGATGCCCCGGTTGCCGAAATTCAGTTGCCTTTGAATTTC
>CM055350.1:29745556-29759935 GCA_029228515.1 Populus alba x Populus x berolinensis | reverse complement strand
CACCGAAATTCAAAGGCAACTGAATTTCGGCAACCGGGGCATCGAAGTCGGAATGCCGCGAAACTCACCGAGTCAAAGCGTTTCGCCGTTTGCGGAAGAAAGTCTGATGTAGAACAAGTAGTAGCAGAAGCATACATGCTCAAGAGGGATCACCCGAAATTCAAAGGCAACTGAATTTCGGCAACCGGGCATCGAAGTCGGAATGCCGCGAAACTCACCGAGTCAAAGCGTTTCGCCGTTTGCGGAAGAAAGTCTGATGTAGAACAAGTAGCAGAAGCATACATGCTCAAGAGGGATCACCCGAAATTCAAAGGCAACTGAATTTCGGCAACCGGGGCATCGAAGTCGGAATGCCGCGAAACTCACCGAGTCAAAGCGTTTCGCCGTTTGCGGAAGGAAGTGTGATGTAGAACAAGTAGCAGAAGCATACATGCTCAAGAGGGATCACCCGAAATTCAAAGGCAACTGAATTTCGGCAACCGGGCATCGAAGTCGGAATGCCGCGAAACTCACCGAGTCAAAGCGTTTCGCCGTTTGCGGAAGGAAGTGTGATGTAGAACAAGTAGCAGAAGCATACATGCTCAAGAGGGATCACCCGAAATTCAAAGGCAACTGAATTTCGGCAACCGGGGCATCGAAGTCGGAATGCCGCGAAACTCACCGAGTCAAAGCGTTTCGCCGTTTGCGGAAGAAAGTGTGATGTAGAACAAGTAGCAGAAGCATACATGCTCAAGAGGGATCACCCGAAATTCAAAGGCAACTGAATTTCGGCAACCGGGGCATCGAAGTCGGAATGCCGCGAAACTCACCGAGTCAAAGCGTTTCGCCGTTTGCGGAAGAAAGTCTGATGTAGAACAAGTAGCAGAAGCATACATGCTCAAGAGGGATCACCCGAAATTCAAAGGCAACTGAATTTCGGCAACCGGGCATCGAAGTCGGAATGCCGCGAAACTCACCGAGTCAAAGCGTTTCGCCGTTTGCGGAAGAAAGTCTATGTAGAACAAGTAGCAGAAGCATACATGCTCAAGAGGGATCACCCGAAATTCAAAGGCAACTGAATTTCGGCAACCGGGGCATCGAAGTCGGAATGCCGCGAAACTCACCGAGTCAAAGCGTTTCGCCGTTTGCGGAAGAAAGTGTGATGTAGAACAAGTAGCAGAAGCATACATGCTCAAGAGGGATCACCCGAAATTCAAAGGCAACTGAATTTCGGCAACCGGGGCATCGAAGTCGGAATGCCGCGAAACTCACCGAGTCAAAGCGTTTCGCCTGTTTGCGGAAGAAAGTCTGATGTAGAACAAGTAGCAGAAGCATACATGCTCAAGAGGGATCACCCGAAATTCAAAGGCAACTGAATTTCGGCAACCGGGGCATCGAAGTCGGAATGCCGCGAAACTCACCGAGTCAAAGCGTTTCGCCGTTTGCGGAAGAAGTGTGATGTAGAACAAGTAGCAGAAGCATACATGCTCAAGAGGGATCACCCGAAATTCAAAGGCAACTGAATTTCGGCAACCGGGGCATCGAAGTCGGAATGCCGCGAAACTCACCGAGTCAAAGCGTTTCGCCGTTTGCGGAAGAAGTCTGATGTAGAACAAGTAGCAGAAGCATACATGCTCAAGAGGGATCACCCGAAATTCAAAGGCAACTGAATTTCGGCAACCGGGGCATCGAAGTCGGAATGCCGCGAAACTCACCGAGTCAAAGCGTTTCGCCGTTGCGGAAGAAAGTCTGATGTAGAACAAGTAGCAGAAGCATACATGCTCAAGAGGGATCACCCGAAATTCAAAGGCAACTGAATTTCGGCAACCGGGGCATCGAAGTCGGAATGCCGCGAAACTCACCGAGTCAAAGCGTTTCGCCGTTTGCGGAAGAAGTGGATGTAGAACAAGTAGCAGAAGCATACATGCTCAAGAGGGATCACCCGAAATTCAAAGGCAACTGAATTTCGGCAACCGGGGCATCGAAGTCGGAATGCCGCGAAACTCACCGAGTCAAAGCGTTTCGCCGTTTGCGGAAGAAGTGTGATGTAGAACAAGTAGCAGAAGCATACATGCTCAAGAGGGATCACCCGAAATTCAAAGGCAACTGAATTTCGGCAACCGGGCATCGAAGTCGGAATGCCGCGAAACTCACCGAGTCAAAGCGTTTCGCTGTTTGCGGAAGAAATGTGATGTAGAACAAGTAGCAGAAGCATACATGCTCAAGAGGGATCACCCGAAATTCAAAGGCAACTGAATTTCGGCAACCGGGGCATCGAAGTCGGAATGCCGCGAAACTCACCGAGTCAAAGCGTTTCGCCGTTTGCGGAAGGAAGTGTGATGTAGAACAAGTAGCAGAAGCATACATGCTCAAGAGGGATCACCCGAAATTCAAAGGCAACTGAATTTCGGCAACCGGGCATCGAAGTCGGAATGCCGCGAAACTCACCGAGTCAAAGCGTTTCGCGTTTGCGGAAGGAAGTGTGATGTAGAACAAGTAGCAGAAGCATACATGCTCAAGAGGGATCACCCGAAATTCAAAGGCAACTGAATTTCGGCAACCGGGGCATCGAAGTCGGAATGCCGCGAAACTCTCAAGTCAAAGCGTTTCGCCGTTTGCGGAAGAAGTCTGATGTAGAACAAGTAGCAGAAGCATACATGCTCAAGAGGGATCACCCGAAATTCAAAGGCAACTGAATTTCGGCAACCGGGGCATCGAAGTCGGAATGCCGCGAAACTCACCGAGTCAAAGCGTTTCGCCGTTTGCGGAAGAAAGTCTGATGTAGAACAAGTAGCAGAAGCATACATGCTCAAGAGGGATCACCCGAAATTCAAAGGCAACTGAATTTCGGCAACCGGGCATCGAAGTCGGAATGCCGCGAAACTCACCGAGTCAAAGCGTTTCGCCGTTTGCGGAAGGAAGTTGATGTAGAACAAGTAGCAGAAGCATACATGCTCAAGAGGGATCACCCGAAATTCAAAGGCAACTGAATTTCGGCAACCGGGGCATCGAAGTCGGAATGCCGCGAAACTCACCGAGTCAAAGCGTTTCGGTTTGCGGAAGAAAGTCTGATGTAGAACAAGTAGCAGAAGCATACATGCTCAAGAGGGATCACCCGAAATTCAAAGGCAACTGAATTTCGGCAACCGGGCATCGAAGTCGGAATGCCGCGAAACTCACCGAGTCAAAGCGTTTCGCCGTTTGCGGAAGAAGTGTGATGTAGAACAAGTAGCAGAAGCATACATGCTCAAGAGGGATCACCCGAAATTCAAAGGCAACTGAATTTCGGCAACCGGGGCATCGAAGTCGGAATGCCGCGAAACTCACCGAGTCAAAGCGTTTCGCCGTTTGCGGAAGAAGTCTGATGTAGAACAAGTAGCAGAAGCATACATGCTCAAGAGGGATCACCCGAAATTCAAAGGCAACTGAATTTCGGCAACCGGGGCATCGAAGTCGGAATGCCGCGAAACTCACCGAGTCAAAGCGTTTCGCCGTTTGCGGAAGAAAGTGTGATGTAGAACAAGTAGCAGAAGCATACATGCTCAAGAGGGATCACCCGAAATTCAAAGGCAACTGAATTTCGGCAACCGGGCATCGAAGTCGGAATGCCGCGAAACTCACCGAGTCAAAGCGTTTCGCCGTTTGCGGAAGAAAGTCTGATGTAGAACAAGTAGCAGAAGCATACATGCTCAAGAGGGATCACCCGAAATTCAAAGGCAACTGAATTTCGGCAACCGGGCATCGAAGTCGGAATGCCGCGAAACTCACCGAGTCAAAGCGTTTCGCGTTTGCGGAAGGAAGTCTGATGTAGAACAAGTAGCAGAAGCATACATGCTCAAGAGGGATCACCCGAAATTCAAAGGCAACTGAATTTCGGCAACCGGGGCATCGAAGTCGGAATGCCGCGAAACTCACCGAGTCAAAGCGTTTCGCCGTTTGCGGAAGAAGTGTGATGTAGAACAAGTAGCAGAAGCATACATGCTCAAGAGGGATCACCCGAAATTCAAAGGCAACTGAATTTCGGCAACCGGGCATCGAAGTCGGAATGCCGCGAAACTCACCGAGTCAAAGCGTTTCGCCGTTTGCGGAAGAAAGTGTGATGTAGAACAAGTAGCAGAAGCATACATGCTCAAGGGATCACCACCGAAAGGCAACTGAATTTCGGCAACCGGGGCATCGAAGTCGGAATGCCGCGAAACTCACCGAGTCAAAGCGTTTCGCCGTTTGCGGAAGAAGTGTGATGTAGAACAAGTAGCAGAAGCATACATGCTCAAGAGGGATCACCCGAAATTCAAAGGCAACTGAATTTCGGCAACCGGGGCATCGAAGTCGGAATGCCGCGAAACTCACCGAGTCAAAGCGTTTCGCCGTTTGCGGAAGAAGTCTGATGTAGAACAAGTAGCAGAAGCATACATGCTCAAGAGGGATCACCCGAAATTCAAAGGCAACTGAATTTCGGCAACCGGGGCATCGAAGTCGGAATGCCGCGAAACTCACCGAGTCAAAGCGTTTCGCCGTTTGCGGAAGGAAGTGTGATGTAGAACAAGTAGCAGAAGCATACATGCTCAAGAGGGATCACCCGAAATTCAAAGGCAACTGAATTTCGGCAACCGGGGCATCGAAGTCGGAATGCCGCGAAACTCACCGAGTCAAAGCGTTTCGCCGTTTGCGGAAGAAAGTTGATGTAGAACAAGTAGCAGAAGCATACATGCTCAAGAGGGATCACCCGAAATTCAAAGGCAACTGAATTTCGGCAACCGGGCATCGAAGTCGGAATGCCGCGAAACTCACCGAGTCAAAGCGTTTCGCTGTTTGCGGAAGGAAGTGTGATGTAGAACAAGTAGCAGAAGCATACATGCTCAAGAGGGATCACCCGAAATTCAAAGGCAACTGAATTTCGGCAACCGGGCATCGAAGTCGGAATGCCGCGAAACTCACCGAGTCAAAGCGTTTCGCCGTTTGCGGAAGGAAGTGTGATGTAGAACAAGTAGCAGAAGCATACATGCTCAAGAGGGATCACCCGAAATTCAAAGGCAACTGAATTTCGGCAACCGGGGCATCGAAGTCGGAATGCCGCGAAACTCACCGAGTCAAAGCGTTTCGCCGTTTGCGGAAGAAAGTGTGATGTAGAACAAGTAGCAGAAGCATACATGCTCAAGAGGGATCACCCGAAATTCAAAGGCAACTGAATTTCGGCAACCGGGGCATCGAAGTCGGAATGCCGCGAAACTCACCGAGTCAAAGCGTTTCGCCGTTTGCGGAAGAAGTGTGATGTAGAACAAGTAGCAGAAGCATACATGCTCAAGAGGGATCACCCGAAATTCAAAGGCAACTGAATTTCGGCAACCGGGGCATCGAAGTCGGAATGCCGCGAAACTCACCGAGTCAAAGCGTTTCGCCGTTTGCGGAAGAAGTCTGATGTAGAACAAGTAGCAGAAGCATACATGCTCAAGAGGGATCACCCGAAATTCAAAGGCAACTGAA
Organism: Populus alba x Populus x berolinensis; assembly: GCA_029228515.1. Lineage (NCBI taxonomy): Eukaryota > Viridiplantae > Streptophyta > Magnoliopsida > Malpighiales > Salicaceae > Populus > Populus alba x Populus x berolinensis. The sequence continues at coordinate 29,754,472 of CM055350.1, read as the reverse complement.
TTTCGGCAACCGGGGCATCGAAGTCGGAATGCCGCGAAACTCACCGAGTCAAAGCGTTTCGCCGTTTGCGGAAGAAGTCTGATGTAGAACAAGTAGCAGAAGCATACATGCTCAAGAGGGATCACCCGAAATTCAAAGGCAACTGAATTTCGGCAACCGGGCATCGAAGTCGGAATGCCGCGAAACTCACCGAGTCAAAGCGTTTCGCCGTTTGCGGAAGAAGTCTGATGTAGAACAAGTAGCAGAAGCGTACATGCTCAAGAGCGATCACCCGAAATTCAAAGGCAACTGAATTTCTGCAACCGGGGCATCAAAGTCGGAATACCCCGAAATTCAACGAGTCAAAGCGTTTTGCCGTTTGCGGATGGAAGTCTGATGTAGAACAAGTAGCAGAAGCATACATGCTCAAGAGGGATCACCCGAAATTCAAAGGCAACTGAATTTCGGTTACCGGGGCATCGAAGTCAGAATGCCGCGAAACTCAACGAGTCAAAGCGTTTCGCCGTTTGCGGAAGAAAGTCTGATGTAGAACAAGTAGCAGAAGCATACATGCTCAAGAGGGATCACCTGAAATTCAAAGGCAACTGAATTTCGGCAACCGGGGCATCGAAGTCGGAATACCGCGAAACTCACCGAGTCAAAGCGTTTCGCCGTTTGCGGAAGAAGTCTGATGTAGAACAAGTAGCAGAAGCATACATGCTCAAGAGGGATCACCCGAAATTCAAAGGCAACTGAATTTCGGCAACCGGGCATCGAAGTCGGAATGCCGCGAAACTCACCGTGTCAAAGCGTTTCGCCGTTTGCGGAAGAAGTCTGATGTAGAACAAGTAGCAGAAGCATACATGCTCAAGAGGGATCACCCGAAATTCAAAGGCAACTGAATTTCGGCAACCGGGGTATCGAAGTCGGAATGCCGCGAAACTCACCGAGTCAAAGCGTTTCGCCGTTTGCGGAAGAAGTCTGATGTAGAACAAGTAGCAGAAGCATACATGCTCAAGAGGGATCACCCGAAATTCAAAGGCAACTGAATTTCGGCAACCGGGGCATCGAAGTCGGAATGCCGCGAAACTCACCGAGTCAAAGCGTTTCGCCGTTTGCGGAAGAAAGTCTGATGTAGAACAAGTAGCAGAAGCATACATGCTCAAGAGGGATCACCCGAAATTCAAAGGCAACTGAATTTCGGCAACCGGGGCATCGAAGTCGGAATGCCGCGAAACTCACCGAGTCAAAGCGTTTCGCCGTTTGCGGAAGAAGTGTGATGTAGAACAAGTAGCAGAAGCATACATGCTCAAGAGGGATCACCCGAAATTCAAAGGCAACTGAATTTCGGCAACCGGGCATCGAAGTCGGAATGCCGCGAAACTCACCGAGTCAAAGCGTTTCGCCGTTTGCGGAAGGAAGTCTGATGTAGAACAAGTAGCAGAAGCATACATGCTCAAGAGGGATCACCCGAAATTCAAAGGCAACTGAATTTCGGCAACCGGGCATCGAAGTCGGAATGCCGCGAAACTCACCGAGTCAAAGCGTTTCGCCGTTTGCGGAAGAAAGTGTGATGTAGAACAAGTAGCAGAAGCATACATGCTCAAGAGGGATCACCCGAAATTCAAAGGCAACTGAATTTCGGCAACCGGGGCATCGAAGTCGGAATGCCGCGAAACTCACCGAGTCAAAGCGTTTCGCCGTTTGCGGAAGAAGTCTGATGTAGAACAAGTAGCAGAAGCATACATGCTCAAGAGGGATCACCCGAAATTCAAAGGCAACTGAATTTCGGCAACCGGGGCATCGAAGTCGGAATGCCGCGAAACTCACCGAGTCAAAGCGTTTCGCCGTTTGCGGAAGGAAGTCTGATGTAGAACAAGTAGCAGAAGCATACATGCTCAAGAGGGATCACCCGAAATTCAAAGGCAACTGAATTTCGGCAACCGGGGCATCGAAGTCGGAATGCCGCGAAACTCACCGAGTCAAAGCGTTTCGCCGTTTGCGGAAGGAAGTTGATGTAGAACAAGTAGCAGAAGCATACATGCTCAAGAGGGATCACCCGAAATTCAAAGGCAACTGAATTTCGGCAACCGGGGCATCGAAGTCGGAATGCCGCGAAACTCACCGAGTCAAAGCGTTTCGCCGTTTGCGGAAGAAAGTCTGATGTAGAACAAGTAGCAGAAGCATACATGCTCAAGAGGGATCACCCGAAATTCAAAGGCAACTGAATTTCGGCAACCGGGCATCGAAGTCGGAATGCCGCGAAACTCACCGAGTCAAAGCGTTTCGCCGTTTGCGGAAGGAAGTGTGATGTAGAACAAGTAGCAGAAGCATACATGCTCAAGAGGGATCACCCGAAATTCAAAGGCAACTGAATTTCGGCAACCGGGGCATCGAAGTCGGAATGCCGCGAAACTCACCGAGTCAAAGCGTTTCGCCGTTTGCGGAAGGAAGTCTGATGTAGAACAAGTAGCAGAAGCATACATGCTCAAGAGGGATCACCCGAAATTCAAAGGCAACTGAATTTCGGCAACCGGGGCATCGAAGTCGGAATGCCGCGAAACTCACCGAGTCAAAGCGTTTCGCCGTTTGCGGAAGAAAGTGTGATGTAGAACAAGTAGCAGAAGCATACATGCTCAAGAGGGATCACCCGAAATTCAAAGGCAACTGAATTTCGGCAACCGGGGCATCGAAGTCGGAATGCCGCGAAACTCACCGAGTCAAAGCGTTTCGCCGTTTGCGGAAGAAGTCTGATGTAGAACAAGTAGCAGAAGCATACATGCTCAAGAGGGATCACCCGAAATTCAAAGGCAACTGAATTTCGGCAACCGGGCATCGAAGTCGGAATGCCGCGAAACTCACCGAGTCAAAGCGTTTCGCCGTTTGCGGAAGAAAGTCTGATGTAGAACAAGTAGCAGAAGCATACATGCTCAAGAGGGATCACCCGAAATTCAAAGGCAACTGAATTTCGGCAACCGGGGCATCGAAGTCGGAATGCCGCGAAACTCACCGAGTCAAAGCGTTTCGCCGTTTGCGGAAGAAAGTCTGATGTAGAACAAGTAGCAGAAGCATACATGCTCAAGAGGGATCACCCGAAATTCAAAGGCAACTGAATTTCGGCAACCGGGCATCGAAGTCGGAATGCCGCGAAACTCACCGAGTCAAAGCGTTTCGCCGTTTGCGGAAGAAAGTCTGATGTAGAACAAGTAGCAGAAGCATACATGCTCAAGAGGGATCACCCGAAATTCAAAGGCAACTGAATTTCGGCAACCGGGCATCGAAGTCGGAATGCCGCGAAACTCACCGAGTCAAAGCGTTTCGCCGTTTGCGGAAGAAGTGTGATGTAGAACAAGTAGCAGAAGCATACATGCTCAAGAGGGATCACCCGAAATTCAAAGGCAACTGAATTTCGGCAACCGGGGCATCGAAGTCGGAATGCCGCGAAACTCACCGAGTCAAAGCGTTTCGCCGTTTGCGGAAGAAGTCTGATGTAGAACAAGTAGCAGAAGCATACATGCTCAAGAGGGATCACCCGAAATTCAAAGGCAACTGAATTTCGGCAACCGGGGCATCGAAGTCGGAATGCCGCGAAACTCACCGAGTCAAAGCGTTTCGCCGTTTGCGGAAGAAGTCTGATGTAGAACAAGTAGCAGAAGCATACATGCTCAAGAGGGATCACCCGAAATTCAAAGGCAACTGAATTTCGGCAACCGGGGCATCGAAGTCGGAATGCCGCGAAACTCACCGAGTCAAAGCGTTTCGCCGTTTGCGGAAGAAAGTCTGATGTAGAACAAGTAGCAGAAGCATACATGCTCAAGAGGGATCACCCGAAATTCAAAGGCAACTGAATTTCGGCAACCGGGCATCGAAGTCGGAATGCCGCGAAACTCACCGAGTCAAAGCGTTTCGCCGTTTGCGGAAGAAGTGTGATGTAGAACAAGTAGCAGAAGCATACATGCTCAAGAGGGATCACCCGAAATTCAAAGGCAACTGAATTTCGGCAACCGGGGCATCGAAGTCGGAATGCCGCGAAACTCACCGAGTCAAAGCGTTTCGCCGTTTGCGGAAGAAAGTGTGGATGTAGAACAAGTAGCAGAAGCATACATGCTCAAGAGGGATCACCCGAAATTCAAAGGCAACTGAATTTCGGCAACCGGGGCATCGAAGTCGGAATGCCGCGAAACTCACCGAGTCAAAGCGTTTCGCCGTTTGCGGAAGAAGTGTGATGTAGAACAAGTAGCAGAAGCATACATGCTCAAGAGGGATCACCCGAAATTCAAAGGCAACTGAATTTCGGCAACCGGGCATCGAAGTCGGAATGCCGCGAAACTCACCGAGTCAAAGCGTTTCGCCGTTTGCGGAAGAAGTCTGATGTAGAACAAGTAGCAGAAGCATACATGCTCAAGAGGGATCACCCGAAATTCAAAGGCAACTGAATTTCGGCAACCGGGGCATCGAAGTCGGAATGCCGCGAAACTCACCGAGTCAAAGCGTTTCGCCGTTTGCGGAAGAAAGTCTGATGTAGAACAAGTAGCAGAAGCATACATGCTCAAGAGGGATCACCCGAAATTCAAAGGCAACTGAATTTCGGCAACCGGGGCATCGAAGTCGGAATGCCGCGAAACTCACCGAGTCAAAGCGTTTCGCCGTTTGCGGAAGAAAGTCTGATGTAGAACAAGTAGCAGAAGCATACATGCTCAAGAGGGATCACCCGAAATTCAAAGGCAACTGAATTTCGGCAACCGGGGCATCGAAGTCGGAATGCCGCGAAACTCACCGAGTCAAAGCGTTTCGCCGTTTGCGGAAGAAGTCTGATGTAGAACAAGTAGCAGAAGCATACATGCTCAAGAGGGATCACCCGAAATTCAAAGGCAACTGAATTTCGGCAACCGGGGCATCGAAGTCGGAATGCCGCGAAACTCACCGAGTCAAAGCGTTTCGCCGTTTGCGGAAGAAGTCTGATGTAGAACAAGTAGCAGAAGCATACATGCTCAAGAGGGATCACCCGAAATTCAAAGGCAACTGAATTTCGGCAACCGGGGCATCGAAGTCGGAATGCCGCGAAACTCACCGAGTCAAAGCGTTTCGCCGTTTGCGGAAGAAGTCTGATGTAGAACAAGTAGCAGAAGCATACATGCTCAAGAGGGATCACCCGAAATTCAAAGGCAACTGAATTTCGGCAACCGGGGCATCGAAGTCGGAATGCCGCGAAACTCACCGAGTCAAAGCGTTTCGCCGTTTGCGGAAGAAGTCTGATGTAGAACAAGTAGCAGAAGCATACATGCTCAAGAGGGATCACCCGAAATTCAAAGGCAACTGAATTTCGGCAACCGGGGCATCGAAGTCGGAATGCCGCGAAACTCACCGAGTCAAAGCGTTTCGCCGTTTGCGGAAGAAAGTCTGATGTAGAACAAGTAGCAGAAGCATACATGCTCAAGAGGGATCACCCGAAATTCAAAGGCAACTGAATTTCGGCAACCGGGGCATCGAAGTCGGAATGCCGCGAAACTCACCGAGTCAAAGCGTTTCGCCGTTTGCGGAAGAAGTCTGATGTAGAACAAGTAGCAGAAGCATACATGCTCAAGAGGGATCACCCGAAATTCAAAGGCAACTGAATTTCGGCAACCGGGCATCGAAGTCGGAATGCCGCGAAACTCACCGAGTCAAAGCGTTTCGCCGTTTGCGGAAGAAGTCTGATGTAGAACAAGTAGCAGAAGCATACATGCTCAAGAGGGATCACCCGAAATTCAAAGGCAACTGAATTTCGGCAACCGGGGCATCGAAGTCGGAATGCCGCGAAACTCACCGAGTCAAAGCGTTTCGCCGTTTGCGGAAGAAGTCTGATGTAGAACAAGTAGCAGAAGCATACATGCTCAAGAGGGATCACCCGAAATTCAAAGGCAACTGAATTTCGGCAACCGGGGCATCGAAGTCGGAATGCCGCGAAACTCACCGAGTCAAAGCGTTTCGCCGTTTGCGGAAGAAGTCTGATGTAGAACAAGTAGCAGAAGCATACATGCTCAAGAGGGATCACCCGAAATTCAAAGGCAACTGAATTTCGGCAACCGGGGCATCGAAGTCGGAATGCCGCGAAACTCACCGAGTCAAAGCGTTTCGCCGTTTGCGGAAGAAGTCTGATGTAGAACAAGTAGCAGAAGCATACATGCTCAAGAGGGATCACCCGAAATTCAAAGGCAACTGAATTTCGGCAACCGGGCATCGAAGTCGGAATGCCGCGAAACTCACCGAGTCAAAGCGTTTCGCCGTTTGCGGAAGAAGTTGAATGTAGAACAAGTAGCAGAAGCATACATGCTCAAGAGGGAAGAATTCAAGCAACTGAAATTCAAAGGCAACTGAATTTCGCAACCGGCATCGAAGTCGGAATGCCGCGAAACTCACCGAGTCAAAGCGTTTCGCCGTTTGCGGAAGAAGTTGATGTAGAACAAGTAGCAGAAGCATACATGCTCAAGAGGGATCACCCGAAATTCAAAGGCAACTGAATTTCGGCAACCGGGGCATCGAAGTCGAATGCCGCGAAACTCACCGAGTCAAAGCGTTTCGCCGTTTGCGGAAGAAAGTGATGTAGAACAAGTAGCAGAAGCATACATGCTCAAGAGGGATCACCCGAAATTCAAAGGCAACTGAATTTCGGCAACCGGGGCATCGAAGTCGGAATGCCGCGAAACTCACCGAGTCAAAGCGTTTCGCCGTTTGCGGAAGAAAGTCTGATGTAGAACAAGTAGCAGAAGCATACATGCTCAAGAGGGATCACCCGAAATTCAAAGGCAACTGAATTTCGGCAACCGGGGCATCGAAGTCGGAATGCCGCGAAACTCTCCCGAGTCAAAGCGTTTCGCCGTTTGCGGAAGAAGTTGATGTAGAACAAGTAGCAGAAGCATACATGCTCAAGAGGGATCACCCGAAATTCAAAGGCAACTGAATTTCGGCAACCGGGGCATCGAAGTCGGAATGCCGCGAAACTCACCGAGTCAAAGCGTTTCGCCGTTTGCGGAAGAAGTGTGATGTAGAACAAGTAGCAGAAGCATACATGCTCAAGAGGGATCACCCGAAATTCAAAGGCAACTGAATTTCGGCAACCGGGGCATCGAAGTCGGAATGCCGCGAAACTCACCGAGTCAAAGCGTTTCGTTTTGCGGAAGAAGTGTGATGTAGAACAAGTAGCAGAAGCATACATGCTCAAGAGGGATCACCCGAAATTCAAAGGCAACTGAATTTCGGCAACCGGGGCATCGAAGTCGGAATGCCGCGAAACTCACCGAGTCAAAGCGTTTCGCCGTTTGCGGAAGAAGTCTGATGTAGAACAAGTAGCAGAAGCATACATGCTCAAGAGGGATCACCGAAATTCAAAGGCAACTGAATTTCGGCAACCGGGCATCGAAGTCGGAATGCCGCGAAACTCACCGAGTCAAAGCGTTTCGCCATTTGCGGAAGAAGTCTGATGTAGAACAAGTAGCAGAAGCATACATGCTCAAGAGGGATCACCCGAAATTCAAAGGCAACTGAATTTCGGCAACCGGGCATCGAAGTCGGAATGCCGCGAAACTCACCGAGTCAAAGCGTTTCGCCGTTTGCGGAAGAAGTGTGATGTAGAACAAGTAGCAGAAGCATACATGCTCAAGAGGGATCACCCGAAATTCAAAGGCAACTGAATTTCGGCAACCGGGGCATCGAAGTCGGAATGCCGCGAAACTCACCGAGTCAAAGCGTTTGCCGTTTGCGGAAGAAGTCTGATGTAGAAAAGTAGCAGAAGCATACATGCTCAAGAGGGATCACCCGAAATTCAAAGGCAACTGAATTTCGGCAACCGGGGCATCGAAGTCGGAATGCCGCGAAACTCACCGAGTCAAAGCGTTTCGCCGTTTGCGGAAGAAGTCTGATGTAGAACAAGTAGCAGAAGCATACATGCTCAAGAGGGATCACCCGAAATTCAAAGGCAACTGAATTTCGGCAACCGGGGCATCGAAGTCGGAATGCCGCGAAACTCACCGAGTCAAAGCGTTTCGCCGTTTGCGGAAGAAGTCTGATGTAGAACAAGTAGCAGAAGCATACATGCTCAAGAGGGATCACCCGAAATTCAAAGGCAACTGAATTTCGGCAAACGGGCATCGAAGTCGGAATGCCGCGAAACTCACCGAGTCAAAGCGTTTCGCCGTTTGCGGAAGAAGTCTGTATGTAGAACAAGTAGCAGAAGCATACATGCTCAAGAGGGATCACCCGAAATTCAAAGGCAACTGAATTTCGGCAACCGGGCATCGAAGTCGGAATGCCGCGAAACTCACCGAGTCAAAGCGTTTCGCCGTTTGCGGAAGAAGTCTGATGTAGAACAAGTAGCAGAAGCATACATGCTCAAGAGGGATCACCCGAAATTCAAAGGCAACTGAATTTCGGCAAACCGGGCATCGAAGTCGGAATGCCGCGAAACTCACCGAGTCAAAGCGTTTCGCCGTTTGCGGAAGAAGTCTGATGTAGAACAAGTAGCAGAAGCATACATGCTCAAGAGGATCACCCGAAATTCAAAGGCAACTGAATTTCGGCAACGGGGCATCGAAGTCGGAATGCCGCGAAACTCACCGAGTCAAAGCGTTTCGCCGTTTGCGGAAATGAAGTGTGATGTAAACAAGTAGCAGAAGCATACATGCTCAAGAGGGATCACCCGAAATTCAAAGGCAACTGAATTTCGGCAAACCGGCATCGAAGTCAGAATGCCGCGAAACTCACCGAGTCAAAGCGTTTCGCCGTTTGCGGAAGAAGTGTGATGTAGAACAAGTAGCAGAAGCATACATGCTCAAGAGGGATCACCCGAAATTCAAAGGCAACTGAATTTCGGCAACCGGGCATCGAAGTCGGAATGCCGCGAAACTCACCGAGTCAAAGCGTTTCGCCGTTTGCGGAAGAATGTCGATGTAGAACAAGTAG
>CM055350.1:29710700-29745456 GCA_029228515.1 Populus alba x Populus x berolinensis | reverse complement strand
GTTTCGCGGCATTCCGACTTCGATGCCCCGGTTGCCGAAATTCAGTTGCCTTTGAATTTCGGGTGATCCCTCTTGAGCATGTATGCTTCTGCTACTTGTTCTACATCAGACTTCTTCCGCAAACGGCGAAACGCTTTGACTCGGTGAGTTTCGCGGCATTCCGACTTCGATGCCCGGTTGCCGAAATTCAGTTGCCTTTGAATTTCGGGTGATCCCTCTTGAGCATGTATGCTTCTGCTACTTGTTCTACATCAGACTTCTTCCGCAAACGGCGAAACGCTTTGACTCGGTGAGTTTCGCGGCATTCCGACTTCGATGCCCCGGTTGCCGAAATTCAGTTGCCTTTGAATTTCGGGTGATCCCTCTTGAGCATGTATGCTTCTGCTACTTGTTCTACATCAGACTTTCTTCCGCAAACGGCGAAACGCTTTGACTCGGTGAGTTTCGCGGCATTCCGACTTCGATGCCCGGTTGCCGAAATTCAGTTGCCTTTGAATTTCGGGTGATCCCTCTTGAGCATGTATGCTTCTGCTACTTGTTCTACATCAGACTTCTTCCGCAAACGGCGAAACGCTTTGACTCGGTGAGTTTCGCGGCATTCCGACTTCGATGCCCCGGTTGCCGAAATTCAGTTGCCTTTGAATTTCGGGTGATCCCTCTTGAGCATGTATGCTTCTGCTACTTGTTCTACATCAGACTTCTTCCGCAAACGGCGAAACGCTTTGACTCGGTGAGTTTCGCGGCATTCCGACTTCGATGCCCCGGTTGCCGAAATTCAGTTGCCTTTGAATTTCGGGTGATCCCTCTTGAGCATGTATGCTTCTGCTACTTGTTCTACATCAGACTTCTTCCGCAAACGGCGAAACGCTTTGACTCGGTGAGTTTCGCGGCATTCCGACTTCGATGCCCCGGTTGCCGAAATTCAGTTGCCTTTGAATTTCGGGTGATCCCTCTTGAGCATGTATGCTTCTGCTACTTGTTCTACATCAGACTTTCTTCCGCAAACGGCGAAACGCTTTGACTCGGTGAGTTTCGCGGCATTCCGACTTCGATGCCCGGTTGCCGAAATTCAGTTGCCTTTGAATTTCGGGTGATCCCTCTTGAGCATGTATGCTTCTGCTACTTGTTCTACATCAGACTTCTTCCGCAAACGGCGAAACGCTTTGACTCGGTGAGTTTCGCGGCATTCCGACTTCGATGCCCCGGTTGCCGAAATTCAGTTGCCTTTGAATTTCGGGTGATCCCTCTTGAGCATGTATGCTTCTGCTACTTGTTCTACATCAGACTTCTTCCGCAAACGGCGAAACGCTTTGACTCGGTGAGTTTCGCGGCATTCCGACTTCGATGCCCCGGTTGCCGAAATTCAGTTGCCTTTGAATTTCGGGTGATCCCTCTTGAGCATGTATGCTTCTGCTACTTGTTCTACATCAGACTTCTTCCGCAAACGGCGAAACGCTTTGACTCGGTGAGTTTCGCGGCATTCCGACTTCGATGCCCCGGTTGCCGAAATTCAGTTGCCTTTGAATTTCGGGTGATCCCTCTTGAGCATGTATGCTTCTGCTACTTGTTCTACATCAGACTTCTTCCGCAAACGGCGAAACGCTTTGACTCGGTGAGTTTCGCGGCATTCCGACTTCGATGCCCCGGTTGCCGAAATTCAGTTGCCTTTGAATTTCGGGTGATCCCTCTTGAGCATGTATGCTTCTGCTACTTGTTCTACATCAGACTTCTTCCGCAAACGGCGAAACGCTTTGACTCGGTGAGTTTCGCGGCATTCCGACTTCGATGCCCGGTTGCCGAAATTCAGTTGCCTTTGAATTTCGGGTGATCCCTCTTGAGCATGTATGCTTCTGCTACTTGTTCTACATCAGACTTCTTCCGCAAACGGCGAAACGCTTTGACTCGGTGAGTTTCGCGGCATTCCGACTTCGATGCCCCGGTTGCCGAAATTCAGTTGCCTTTGAATTTCGGGTGATCCCTCTTGAGCATGTATGCTTCTGCTACTTGTTCTACATCAGACTTCTTCCGCAAACGGCGAAACGCTTTGACTCGGTGAGTTTCGCGGCATTCCGACTTCGATGCCCGGTTGCCGAAATTCAGTTGCCTTTGAATTTCGGGTGATCCCTCTTGAGCATGTATGCTTCTGCTACTTGTTCTACATCAGACTTCTTCCGCAAACGGCGAAACGCTTTGACTCGGTGAGTTTCGCGGCATTCCGACTTCGATGCCCCGGTTGCCGAAATTCAGTTGCCTTTGAATTTCGGGTGATCCCTCTTGAGCATGTATGCTTCTGCTACTTGTTCTACATCAGACTTCTTCCGCAAACGGCGAAACGCTTTGACTCGGTGAGTTTCGCGGCATTCCGACTTCGATGCCCCGGTTGCCGAAATTCAGTTGCCTTTGAATTTCGGGTGATCCCTCTTGAGCATGTATGCTTCTGCTACTTGTTCTACATCAGACTTCTTCCGCAAACGGCGAAACGCTTTGACTCGGTGAGTTTCGCGGCATTCCGACTTCGATGCCCCGGTTGCCGAAATTCAGTTGCCTTTGAATTTCGGGTGATCCCTCTTGAGCATGTATGCTTCTGCTACTTGTTCTACATCAGACTTCTTCCGCAAACGGCGAAACGCTTTGACTCGGTGAGTTTCGCGGCATTCCGACTTCGATGCCCCGGTTGCCGAAATTCAGTTGCCTTTGAATTTCGGGTGATCCCTCTTGAGCATGTATGCTTCTGCTACTTGTTCTACATCAGACTTCTTCCGCAAACGGCGAAACGCTTTGACTCGGTGAGTTTCGCGGCATTCCGACTTCGATGCCCCGGTTGCCGAAATTCAGTTGCCTTTGAATTTCGGGTGATCCCTCTTGAGCATGTATGCTTCTGCTACTTGTTCTACATCAGACTTCTTCCGCAAACGGCGAAACGCTTTGACTCGGTGAGTTTCGCGGCATTCCGACTTCGATGCCCCGGTTGCCGAAATTCAGTTGCCTTTGAATTTCGGGTGATCCCTCTTGAGCATGTATGCTTCTGCTACTTGTTCTACATCAGACTTCTTCCGCAAACGGCGAAACGCTTTGACTCGGTGAGTTTCGCGGCATTCCGACTTCGATGCCCCGGTTGCCGAAATTCAGTTGCCTTTGAATTTCGGGTGATCCCTCTTGAGCATGTATGCTTCTGCTACTTGTTCTACATCAGACTTCTTCCGCAAACGGCGAAACGCTTTGACTCGGTGAGTTTCGCGGCATTCCGACTTCGATGCCCCGGTTGCCGAAATTCAGTTGCCTTTGAATTTCGGGTGATCCCTCTTGAGCATGTATGCTTCTGCTACTTGTTCTACATCAGACTTCTTCCGCAAACGGCGAAACGCTTTGACTCGGTGAGTTTCGCGGCATTCCGACTTCGATGCCCCGGTTGCCGAAATTCAGTTGCCTTTGAATTTCGGGTGATCCCTCTTGAGCATGTATGCTTCTGCTACTTGTTCTACATCAGACTTCTTCCGCAAACGGCGAAACGCTTTGACTCGGTGAGTTTCGCGGCATTCCGACTTCGATGCCCCGGTTGCCGAAATTCAGTTGCCTTTGAATTTCGGGTGATCCCTCTTGAGCATGTATGCTTCTGCTACTTGTTCTACATCAGACTTCTTCCGCAAACGGCGAAACGCTTTGACTCGGTGAGTTTCGCGGCATTCCGACTTCGATGCCCCGGTTGCCGAAATTCAGTTGCCTTTGAATTTCGGGTGATCCCTCTTGAGCATGTATGCTTCTGCTACTTGTTCTACATCAGACTTCTTCCGCAAACGGCGAAACGCTTTGACTCGGTGAGTTTCGCGGCATTCCGACTTCGATGCCCCGGTTGCCGAAATTCAGTTGCCTTTGAATTTCGGGTGATCCCTCTTGAGCATGTATGCTTCTGCTACTTGTTCTACATCAGACTTCTTCCGCAAACGGCGAAACGCTTTGACTCGGTGAGTTTCGCGGCATTCCGACTTCGATGCCCCGGTTGCCGAAATTCAGTTGCCTTTGAATTTCGGGTGATCCCTCTTGAGCATGTATGCTTCTGCTACTTGTTCTACATCAGACTTCTTCCGCAAACGGCGAAACGCTTTGACTCGGTGAGTTTCGCGGCATTCCGACTTCGATGCCCCGGTTGCCGAAATTCAGTTGCCTTTGAATTTCGGGTGATCCCTCTTGAGCATGTATGCTTCTGCTACTTGTTCTACATCAGACTTCTTCCGCAAACGGCGAAACGCTTTGACTCGGTGAGTTTCGCGGCATTCCGACTTCGATGCCCCGGTTGCCGAAATTCAGTTGCCTTTGAATTTCGGGTGATCCCTCTTGAGCATGTATGCTTCTGCTACTTGTTCTACATCAGACTTCTTCCGCAAACGGCGAAACGCTTTGACTCGGTGAGTTTCGCGGCATTCCGACTTCGATGCCCCGGTTGCCGAAATTCAGTTGCCTTTGAATTTCGGGTGATCCCTCTTGAGCATGTATGCTTCTGCTACTTGTTCTACATCAGACTTCTTCCGCAAACGGCGAAACGCTTTGACTCGGTGAGTTTCGCGGCATTCCGACTTCGATGCCCGGTTGCCGAAATTCAGTTGCCTTTGAATTTCGGGTGATCCCTCTTGAGCATGTATGCTTCTGCTACTTGTTCTACATCAGACTTCTTCCGCAAACGGCGAAACGCTTTGACTCGGTGAGTTTCGCGGCATTCCGACTTCGATGCCCCGGTTGCCGAAATTCAGTTGCCTTTGAATTTCGGGTGATCCCTCTTGAGCATGTATGCTTCTGCTACTTGTTCTACATCAGACTTCTTCCGCAAACGGCGAAACGCTTTGACTCGGTGAGTTTCGCGGCATTCCGACTTCGATGCCCCGGTTGCCGAAATTCAGTTGCCTTTGAATTTCGGGTGATCCCTCTTGAGCATGTATGCTTCTGCTACTTGTTCTACATCAGACTTCTTCCGCAAACGGCGAAACGCTTTGACTCGGTGAGTTTCGCGGCATTCCGACTTCGATGCCCCGGTTGCCGAAATTCAGTTGCCTTTGAATTTCGGGTGATCCCTCTTGAGCATGTATGCTTCTGCTACTTGTTCTACATCAGACTTCTTCCGCAAACGGCGAAACGCTTTGACTCGGTGAGTTTCGCGGCATTCCGACTTCGATGCCCCGGTTGCCGAAATTCAGTTGCCTTTGAATTTCGGGTGATCCCTCTTGAGCATGTATGCTTCTGCTACTTGTTCTACATCAGACTTCTTCCGCAAACGGCGAAACGCTTTGACTCGGTGAGTTTCGCGGCATTCCGACTTCGATGCCCCGGTTGCCGAAATTCAGTTGCCTTTGAATTTCGGGTGATCCCTCTTGAGCATGTATGCTTCTGCTACTTGTTCTACATCAGACTTCTTCCGCAAACGGCGAAACGCTTTGACTCGGTGAGTTTCGCGGCATTCCGACTTCGATGCCCGGTTGCCGAAATTCAGTTGCCTTTGAATTTCGGGTGATCCCTCTTGAGCATGTATGCTTCTGCTACTTGTTCTACATCAGACTTCTTCCGCAAACGGCGAAACGCTTTGACTCGGTGAGTTTCGCGGCATTCCGACTTCGATGCCCCGGTTGCCGAAATTCAGTTGCCTTTGAATTTCGGGTGATCCCTCTTGAGCATGTATGCTTCTGCTACTTGTTCTACATCAGACTTCTTCCGCAAACGGCGAAACGCTTTGACTCGGTGAGTTTCGCGGCATTCCGACTTCGATGCCCCGGTTGCCGAAATTCAGTTGCCTTTGAATTTCGGGTGATCCCTCTTGAGCATGTATGCTTCTGCTACTTGTTCTACATCAGACTTCTTCCGCAAACGGCGAAACGCTTTGACTCGGTGAGTTTCGCGGCATTCCGACTTCGATGCCCCGGTTGCCGAAATTCAGTTGCCTTTGAATTTCGGGTGATCCCTCTTGAGCATGTATGCTTCTGCTACTTGTTCTACATCAGACTTCTTCCGCAAACGGCGAAACGCTTTGACTCGGTGAGTTTCGCGGCATTCCGACTTCGATGCCCGGTTGCCGAAATTCAGTTGCCTTTGAATTTCGGGTGATCCCTCTTGAGCATGTATGCTTCTGCTACTTGTTCTACATCAGACTTCTTCCGCAAACGGCGAAACGCTTTGACTCGGTGAGTTTCGCGGCATTCCGACTTCGATGCCCCGGTTGCCGAAATTCAGTTGCCTTTGAATTTCGGGTGATCCCTCTTGAGCATGTATGCTTCTGCTACTTGTTCTACATCAGACTTCTTCCGCAAACGGCGAAACGCTTTGACTCGGTGAGTTTCGCGGCATTCCGACTTCGATGCCCCGGTTGCCGAAATTCAGTTGCCTTTGAATTTCGGGTGATCCCTCTTGAGCATGTATGCTTCTGCTACTTGTTCTACATCAGACTTCTTCCGCAAACGGCGAAACGCTTTGACTCGGTGAGTTTCGCGGCATTCCGACTTCGATGCCCCGGTTGCCGAAATTCAGTTGCCTTTGAATTTCGGGTGATCCCTCTTGAGCATGTATGCTTCTGCTACTTGTTCTACATCAGACTTCTTCCGCAAACGGCGAAACGCTTTGACTCGGTGAGTTTCGCGGCATTCCGACTTCGATGCCCCGGTTGCCGAAATTCAGTTGCCTTTGAATTTCGGGTGATCCCTCTTGAGCATGTATGCTTCTGCTACTTGTTCTACATCAGACTTCTTCCGCAAACGGCGAAACGCTTTGACTCGGTGAGTTTCGCGGCATTCCGACTTCGATGCCCCGGTTGCCGAAATTCAGTTGCCTTTGAATTTCGGGTGATCCCTCTTGAGCATGTATGCTTCTGCTACTTGTTCTACATCAGACTTCTTCCGCAAACGGCGAAACGCTTTGACTCGGTGAGTTTCGCGGCATTCCGACTTCGATGCCCCGGTTGCCGAAATTCAGTTGCCTTTGAATTTCGGGTGATCCCTCTTGAGCATGTATGCTTCTGCTACTTGTTCTACATCAGACTTCTTCCGCAAACGGCGAAACGCTTTGACTCGGTGAGTTTCGCGGCATTCCGACTTCGATGCCCGGTTGCCGAAATTCAGTTGCCTTTGAATTTCGGGTGATCCCTCTTGAGCATGTATGCTTCTGCTACTTGTTCTACATCAGACTTCTTCCGCAAACGGCGAAACGCTTTGACTCGGTGAGTTTCGCGGCATTCCGACTTCGATGCCCCGGTTGCCGAAATTCAGTTGCCTTTGAATTTCGGGTGATCCCTCTTGAGCATGTATGCTTCTGCTACTTGTTCTACATCAGACTTCTTCCGCAAACGGCGAAACGCTTTGACTCGGTGAGTTTCGCGGCATTCCGACTTCGATGCCCCGGTTGCCGAAATTCAGTTGCCTTTGAATTTCGGGTGATCCCTCTTGAGCATGTATGCTTCTGCTACTTGTTCTACATCAGACTTCTTCCGCAAACGGCGAAACGCTTTGACTCGGTGAGTTTCGCGGCATTCCGACTTCGATGCCCCGGTTGCCGAAATTCAGTTGCCTTTGAATTTCGGGTGATCCCTCTTGAGCATGTATGCTTCTGCTACTTGTTCTACATCAGACTTCTTCCGCAAACGGCGAAACGCTTTGACTCGGTGAGTTTCGCGGCATTCCGACTTCGATGCCCCGGTTGCCGAAATTCAGTTGCCTTTGAATTTCGGGTGATCCCTCTTGAGCATGTATGCTTCTGCTACTTGTTCTACATCAGACTTCTTCCGCAAACGGCGAAACGCTTTGACTCGGTGAGTTTCGCGGCATTCCGACTTCGATGCCCCGGTTGCCGAAATTCAGTTGCCTTTGAATTTCGGGTGATCCCTCTTGAGCATGTATGCTTCTGCTACTTGTTCTACATCAGACTTCTTCCGCAAACGGCGAAACGCTTTGACTCGGTGAGTTTCGCGGCATTCCGACTTCGATGCCCCGGTTGCCGAAATTCAGTTGCCTTTGAATTTCGGGTGATCCCTCTTGAGCATGTATGCTTCTGCTACTTGTTCTACATCAGACTTCTTCCGCAAACGGCGAAACGCTTTGACTCGGTGAGTTTCGCGGCATTCCGACTTCGATGCCCGGTTGCCGAAATTCAGTTGCCTTTGAATTTCGGGTGATCCCTCTTGAGCATGTATGCTTCTGCTACTTGTTCTACATCAGACTTCTTCCGCAAACGGCGAAACGCTTTGACTCGGTGAGTTTCGCGGCATTCCGACTTCGATGCCCCGGTTGCCGAAATTCAGTTGCCTTTGAATTTCGGGTGATCCCTCTTGAGCATGTATGCTTCTGCTACTTGTTCTACATCAGACTTCTTCCGCAAACGGCGAAACGCTTTGACTCGGTGAGTTTCGCGGCATTCCGACTTCGATGCCCCGGTTGCCGAAATTCAGTTGCCTTTGAATTTCGGGTGATCCCTCTTGAGCATGTATGCTTCTGCTACTTGTTCTACATCAGACTTCTTCCGCAAACGGCGAAACGCTTTGACTCGGTGAGTTTCGCGGCATTCCGACTTCGATGCCCGGTTGCCGAAATTCAGTTGCCTTTGAATTTCGGGTGATCCCTCTTGAGCATGTATGCTTCTGCTACTTGTTCTACATCAGACTTCTTCCGCAAACGGCGAAACGCTTTGACTCGGTGAGTTTCGCGGCATTCCGACTTCGATGCCCCGGTTGCCGAAATTCAGTTGCCTTTGAATTTCGGGTGATCCCTCTTGAGCATGTATGCTTCTGCTACTTGTTCTACATCAGACTTCTTCCGCAAACGGCGAAACGCTTTGACTCGGTGAGTTTCGCGGCATTCCGACTTCGATGCCCCGGTTGCCGAAATTCAGTTGCCTTTGAATTTCGGGTGATCCCTCTTGAGCATGTATGCTTCTGCTACTTGTTCTACATCAGACTTCTTCCGCAAACGGCGAAACGCTTTGACTCGGTGAGTTTCGCGGCATTCCGACTTCGATGCCCCGGTTGCCGAAATTCAGTTGCCTTTGAATTTCGGGTGATCCCTCTTGAGCATGTATGCTTCTGCTACTTGTTCTACATCAGACTTCTTCCGCAAACGGCGAAACGCTTTGACTCGGTGAGTTTCGCGGCATTCCGACTTCGATGCCCCGGTTGCCGAAATTCAGTTGCCTTTGAATTTCGGGTGATCCCTCTTGAGCATGTATGCTTCTGCTACTTGTTCTACATCAGACTTCTTCCGCAAACGGCGAAACGCTTTGACTCGGTGAGTTTCGCGGCATTCCGACTTCGATGCCCCGGTTGCCGAAATTCAGTTGCCTTTGAATTTCGGGTGATCCCTCTTGAGCATGTATGCTTCTGCTACTTGTTCTACATCAGACTTCTTCCGCAAACGGCGAAACGCTTTGACTCGGTGAGTTTCGCGGCATTCCGACTTCGATGCCCCGGTTGCCGAAATTCAGTTGCCTTTGAATTTCGGGTGATCCCTCTTGAGCATGTATGCTTCTGCTACTTGTTCTACATCAGACTTCTTCCGCAAACGGCGAAACGCTTTGACTCGGTGAGTTTCGCGGCATTCCGACTTCGATGCCCCGGTTGCCGAAATTCAGTTGCCTTTGAATTTCGGGTGATCCCTCTTGAGCATGTATGCTTCTGCTACTTGTTCTACATCAGACTTCTTCCGCAAACGGCGAAACGCTTTGACTCGGTGAGTTTCGCGGCATTCCGACTTCGATGCCCCGGTTGCCGAAATTCAGTTGCCTTTGAATTTCGGGTGATCCCTCTTGAGCATGTATGCTTCTGCTACTTGTTCTACATCAGACTTCTTCCGCAAACGGCGAAACGCTTTGACTCGGTGAGTTTCGCGGCATTCCGACTTCGATGCCCCGGTTGCCGAAATTCAGTTGCCTTTGAATTTCGGGTGATCCCTCTTGAGCATGTATGCTTCGGCTAATTGTTCTACATAAGAAGTTCGTCAGCTTACGGAGAAACGCTTTGACTCGTGTGAGTTGGGCGGCTTTCCGAAAGAAAAATATTCGATGCCCCGTTGCTGAAATTCAGTTGCCTTTGAATATCGGGTGATCCCTCTTGAGCATTGCACGCTTCTGCTACTTGTTCTACCATAACACTTCATCCGCTTACGGCGTAAGCGCTGTTGGCCTCGGTGAGTATTTCGCGGCATTCCGCCTTCGATGCCCCGAATGCCCGAAATCCAGTTGCCATTGAATTACGGGAGATCCCTCTGGAGCATGTATGCTTCTGCTTCCTTGTTCTACATCAGTCCTTCTTTCCGCAAACGGCGAAAACCTTTGACTCCGTGAGTAGGTTTCGCGGCATTCCACTAGCTTCGATGCCCCGGATGCCGAAATTCAGTTACCTTTGAATTTTCGGTGATCCCTCTTGGAGCATGTACCTTTCTGCTACTTGTTCTACATAACACTTCATCCGCATAGGGGCGAAACGCTTTTGCCTCGGTGAGTTTCGCGGCAATTCCCGACTTCGATGCCCCCTTGCCGATATTCAGTTGCCTTTGAATTTCGGGTGATCCCTCTAGGAGAATGTATGCTTCTTGTTTTTTGCCATACTTGTTCTACACTCAGACTTCTTCCGCAAACGGCGAAACGCTTTGCCTCGGTGAGTTTCGCGATATTCCGACTTCGATGCCCCGGTTGCCGAAATTCAATTACCTTTGAATTTCGGGTGATCCCTCTTGAGCATGTATGCTTCTGCTACTTGTTCTACATCAGACTTCTTCGGCAAAACGTGCGAAACGCTTTTCCTCGGTGAGTTTTCGCGGCATTTCGACTTTAATGCCCGGTTGCCGAAAGTTCAGTTGCCTTTGAATTTCGGGTGATCCCTCTTGAGCATGTATGCTTCTGCTCCTTGTTTCTACATCAGTCTTCTTCCGCAAACGGCGAAACGCTTTGCCTTGGTGAGTTTTGTGGCATTCCGACTTTGATGCCACGGATGCCGAAATTCAATTAACTTTGAATTTCGGGTGATCCCTCTTGAGCATGTACGCTTCTGCTACTTTGTTCTACATAACAGTGCATCCGCATAGGGCGAAACGCTTTGCCTCGGTGAGTTTCGCGGCATTCCGACTTCGATGCCCCGGCTGGCCGAAATTCAGTTACCTTTGAATTTCGGGTGATCCCTCTTGAGCATGTATGCTTCTGCTACTTGTTCTACATCAGACTTCTTCCGCAAACGGCGAAACGCTTTGCCGCGGTGAGTTTCGCGACATTCCGACTTCGATGCCCCGGCTGCCGAAATTCAATTACCTTTGAATTTCGGGTGATCCCTCTTGAGCATGTATGCTCTCTGCTACTTGTTCTACATCAGACTTCTTCCGCAAACGGCGAAACGCTTTGCTCGGTGAGTTTCGCGGCATTCCGCCTTCGATGCCTCGGCAGCCGAAATTCAGTTGCCTTTGAATTTCGGGTGATCCCTCTTGAGCATGTATGCTTCTGCTACTTGTTCTAAATCAGATTTCTTCCGCAAACGGCGAAACGTTTTGCCTTGGTGAGTTTCACGGCATTCTGACTTTGATGCCCCGGCTGCCGAAATTCAATTGCCTTTGAATTTCGGGGGATCGCTTTTGAGCAAGTATGCTTCTGCTACTTGATCTACATCAGACTTCTTCCGCAAACGGCGAAACTTTTTGCCTCGGTGAGTTTCACGGCATTCCGACTTTGCTGCCCCGGTTGCCGAAATTCAGTTGCCTTTGAATTTCGGGTGATCGCTCTTGAGCATGTATGCTTCTGCTACTTGTTCTACATCAGACTTCTTCCGCAAACGGCGAAACGCTTTGCCTCGGTGAGTTTCGCGACATTCCGACTTCGATGCCCCGGTCGCCGAAATTCAATTACCTTTGAATTTCGGGTGATCCCTCTTGAGCATGTATGCTTCTGCTACTTGTTCTACATCAGACTTCTTCGGCAAACGGCGAAACGCTTTTCCTCGGGGAGTTTCGCGGCATTTCGACTTTGATGCCCGGCTGCCGAAGTTCAGTTGCCTTTGAATTTCGGGTGATCCCTCTTGAGCATGTATGCTTCTGCTCCTTGTTCTACATCAGTCTTCTTCCGCAAACGGCGAAACGCTTTGCCTTGGTGAGTTTTTGTGGCATTCCGACTTCGATGCCCCGGATGCCGAAATTCAATTACCTTTGAATTTCGGGTGATCCCTCTTGAGCATGTACGCTTCTGCTACTTGTTCTACATAACACTTCATCCGCATAGGGCGAAACGTTTTGCCTCGGTGAGTTTCGCGGCATTCCGACTTCGATGCCCCGGTTGCCGAAATTCAGTTGCCTTTGAATTTCGGGTGATCCCTCTGGAGCATGTATGCTTCTGCTACGTGTTCTACATCAGACTTCTTCCGCAAACGGCGAAACGCTTTGCCTCGGTGAGTTTCGCGACATTCCGACTTCGATGCCCCGGCTGCCGAAATTCAGTTACCTTTGAATTTCGGGTGATCCCTCTTGAGCATGTATGCTTCTGCTACTTGTTCTACATCAAACTTCTTCCGCAAACGGCGAAACGCTTTGACTCGGTGAGTGTGGCGGCATTCCGACTTCGATGCCCCGGTTGTTGAAATTCAGTTGCCTTTGAATTTCGGGTGATACCTCTTGAGCATGTATGCTTCTGCTCCTTGTTCTACATCAGACTTCTTCCGAATACGGCGAAACGCTTTGCCTTGGTCAGTTTCGTGGCATTCCGACTTCGATGCCCCGGTTGCTGAAATTCAGTTACCTTTGAATTTCGGGTCATCCCTCTTGAGCATGTACGCTTCTGCTACTTGTTCTACATAACACTTCATCCGCATATGGCGAAACGCTTTTCCTCGGTGAGTTTCGCGGCATTTCGACTTTGATGCCCCGGCTGCCGAACTTCATTTGCCTTTGAATTTTGGGTGATCCCTCTTGAGCATGTATGCTTCTGCTACTTGTTCTACATCAGACTTCTTCCGCAAACGGCGAAACGCTTTCCCTCGGTGAGTTTCGCGGCATTTCGACTTTGATGCCCCGGCTGCCGAACTTCAGTTGCCTTTGAATTTGGGGTGATCCCTCTTGAGCATGTATGCTTCTGCTACTTGTTCTACATCAGACTTCTTCCGCAAACGGCGAAACGCTTTGCCTCGGTGAGTTTCGCGGCATTCCGACTTCGATGCCCCGGCTGCCGAAATTCAGTTGCCTTTGAATTTCGGGTGATCCCTCTTGAGCATGTATGCTTCTGCTACTTGTTCTACATCAGACTTCTTCCGCAAATGGCGAAACGCTTTCCTCGGTGAGTTTCGCGGCATTTCGACTTTGATGCCCCGGGTGCCGAAATTCAGTTGCCTTTGAATTTCGGGTGATCCCTCTAGAGCATGTATGCTTCTGCTACTTGTTCTACATCAGACTTCTTCCGCAAACGGCGAAACGCTTTGCCTCGGTGAGTTTCGCGGCATTCCGACTTTGATGCCCGGCTGCCGAAGTTCAGCTGCCTTTGAATTTCGGGTGATCCCTCTTGAGCATGTATGCTTCTGCTACTTGTTCTACATCAGACTTCTTCCGCAAACGGCGAAACGCTTTACCTCGGTGAGTTTCGCGGGATTCCGACTTTGATGCCCCCGTTGCCGAAGTTCAGTTGCCTTTGAATTTCGGGTGATCCCTTTTGAGCATGTGTGCTTCTGCTACTTGTTCTACATCAGACTTCTTCCGCAAACGGCGAAACGCTTGGCCTCGGTGAGTTTCGCGGCATTCCGACTTCGATGCCCCGGCTGCCGAAATTCAGTTACCTTTGAATTTCGGGTGATCCCTCTTGAGCATGTATGCTTCTGCTACTTGTTCTACATCAGACTTCTTCCGCAAACGGCGAAACGCTTTGCCTCGGTGAGTTTCGCGGCATTCCGACTTTGATGCCCCGGCTGCCGAACTTCAGTTGCCTTTGAATTTCGGGTGATCCCTCTTGAGCATGTATGCTTCTGCTACTTGTTCTACATCAGACTTCTTCCGCAAACGGCGAAACGCTTTGCCTCGGTGAGTTTCGCGGCATTCCAACTTCGATGCCCCGGCTGCCAAAATTCAGTTACCTTTGAATTTCGGGTGATCCCTCTTGAGCATGTATGCTTCTGCTACTTGTTCTACATCAGACTTCTTCCGCAAACGGCGAAACGCTTTGCCTCGGTGAGTTTCGCGGCATTCCGACTTTGATGCCCCCGTTGCCGAAGTTCAGTTGCCTTTGAATTTCGGGTGATCCCTCTTGAGCATGTATGCTTCTGCTACTTGTTCTACATCAGACTTCTTCCGCAAACGGCGAAACGCTTTGACTCGGTGAGTTTGGCGGCATTCCGACTTCGATGCCCCGGTTGCCGAAATTCAGTTGCCTTTGAATTTCGGGTGATCCCTCTTGAGCATGTATGCTTCTGCTACTTGTTCTACATCACACTTCTTCCTCAAATGGCAAAACGCTTTGCCTCGGTGAGTTTCGCGGCATTTTGACTTCGATGCCCGGTTGTCGAAATTCAGTTGCCTTTGAATTTCGGGTGATCCCTCTTGAGCATGTATGCTTCTGCTACTTGTTCTACATCAAACTTCTTCCGCAAACGGCGAAACGCTTTGACTCGGTGATTTGTACTTAAAAGTGCATGTTTATCAAGGTTTTATATCATCATTTTGCACTTGAAGTATCAATAACTCCTTAACTAAAGTATGTTTTGTAATAACAAGTTTGATATTATAAGATACCTTAATTTATGGTAAATGCTCATTTTAAATGCAGGACTATCACATAAATAAAAGGATTGATTGATGAGTTTAAGCATTGAAAGTTAAAGGACAAAGAGATGGCCAAACTTAGAAAAGAGATGTCGGTGCAGTCCAAACCGGAACAGTGCTCGGTAATTGGATCATATCTGGAGCTCTAGATCTCGGATTTAGGTCCATTTTATATGGATGGAAAGGTAAAACATAGGCCTACAACTTTCATTTGGACACCAAGATCTAAGAAGGCCGTTTTCAAGTCCAAAATATAGGAACAACAAAGAAGTCCGAAGCTGTCCTGCAGCCCAGACACTATTTAGTGTTCAGCCCATATCTTGAGTTCTAGAAGTCCAAATGACCTCATCTTTTTTTTGTTGGAAAGCTGAGACAATTTCCTAGAACATTCCTGAGGATTCTGGGCAATTATGATATTAGCAATGACGTCTTGTTCAGACAAGAAGATAAGGATTGTTATCAAGTCAAGATATGGCCACCCACTCATCAATTAGTCAACAAATCAATAGTTCCAAATTTTGGCCTATAAAAGGAGGCACTTACCATGTATTGAGGCATCTTGGTGTTCAGATCAAGATCATGCTCTTGCTTTCTCTCTTTGTATTGCTTATGTCTTGCTTTCATTAATATCAAGTTTATGCACTTCATTTCCTTTCCTTTGTCTAGTTAACTTCTTTCTCATTTATGTTCTTGTCTTGCTCATTTATGTTTCTTTCTTTTATTATGTCTAGCTAAGTTAATTATGTCAAGGTGAAAAGGGTACAACTAATGGTGTAAGAACAAGTATAATATAAACTTAACATGGACCTTAACGTTGGATACTAACATGTTTTATATTTGTTATCTTGTTCATTTTAATACTTTGCTTGTTAAATGGTTAATCTAGATTTATGTTGTATAACACTTGGTACAACAAATACTTGGTACTTTCATAGCCCATACTGTATGGTATAACCGACACCTGAGCTATGAAAGGGACTTGATTTGTTGTTAACATAAGTTATAATCATGAATGCCTGCCAACATTTACAAGTATTAGCTTTTATTCGAATAAGATAACTAATGTAATCATGTTTAACAATTTATAATCTAATTGGAACCTCCTTTATGTGTGGTTTCCAATTTGAGTAATAAGAGTTTATACTATACTTGTTTGAAGTACCATTAGTGGATCCTCTAACCTTGACATTTATTTTTATCATTGTTTAATCCTTACGTTAATCTTTCAACTCAAAGTTCTCATTAATTTCTTCCCTCTCTTCTTTATTATTGTTGTTGTTGTTATTATTATTATTATTATTACTATTATCTGTTCATAAACTCAGTATATAGGCTGGAAACCTGTGACCCGATCTTTAGATCATTCTCAGGTATAACAACGCCACGTACTGAGTATTATTGTTGTTGTTGTTGTTGTTGTTGTTGTTGTTGTTGTCTTGTTATTTATAATTTATACAATTAACCTCTCTGTGGTTCGACCCCGGTCTTGCCGGGTTATTTATTACTTCGACACTCCTGCACTTGGGAAGAGACATCAAGCTTTTGGTCGTGTCAAGTTTTTTGGCGCCGTTGCCGGGGAGGTAAATTCTTGTATAAATTATAATATTTAATTTATTTTCTCTTTTCACTTTTCATTTTATCTATTTTTGTTTCCTTTGTTTTGTTTTGTTTCTTTTCTTCTATTTTCTTTTCTTGCTTTTATTCTCTTCTTACACGTGCATGAGAGTTTGGTCACGTACTTTAAGTGGTAGACTTTTGTAGGGTATCCTCATCATTTTCAGAAAATATGGCCGAAGAAGATAATCAATCACTTCATAATGAGAATAATGAGAATAACCGTATGAGAACACTTAGAGACCACATGAATCCCACAAGAACAAGTGCACCCTCATGCATAGTTTTCCCTCCTGATGCATCTCATTTTAATTTTAAGCCAGGCATTATTCAACTTTTACCATCTTTTCATGGCTTAGACTTAGAAAATCCATACTTGCATTTAAGGGAATTTGAGGAGGTTTGTAATACCTATAATGACTCAAATTGTAGCATGAACACCATTCGATTAAAGCTTTTTCCTTTTTCATTAAAAGATAAAGCTAAAACATGGCTACAAAATTTGAGACCGGGATCCATTCGTGCTTGGGATGAAATGCAACAACAATTTTTAAAGAAGTTTTTTCCATCTCACAGAACAAACTCTTTCAAAAGACAAATCATCACTTTCACTCAAAAACCAGGAGAAACATTTTTACCAATGTTGGGATAGGTATCGAGATTTGCTTAATACTTGCCCACATCATGGTTTTGAAACATGGAGATTGGTTTCACATTTTTTATGAAGGTTTAACACCTAGAGATAGGCAAATGGTTGAATTGATGTGCAATGGAACTTTCGAAGATAAAGACCCTAATGAAGCAATGGAGTACCTAGACTTGCTAGCCGAAAATGCTCAAAATTGGGACACCACAGGTACTTATGAGGCACCAAGTAAAACTCAACCCCATACATCTAGTGGAGGTATGCACAACCTTAGGGAAGATCATGACCTCCAAGCCAAGTTTGCATCTTAGCTAGAAAAGTCGAGGCACTAGAATTAAAAAAGAGTGGTCAATTAAAATCTGTTCAAGACATTGTGTGTCAAATCTGTGAAACAAATGAGCATGCAACTAATGATTGTCCAACTTTGCCTTCTTTCAAGGAATGCCTCCATGAACAAGCCCATGCTTTAAACAGTTTCCAAAGACCCAACCATAACCCATACTCACAAACATATAACCCTGGTTGGAGAAATCACCCAAATTTTAGTTGGAAGAGTGATATCAACAATGCAAAAACTTCACATCCACCGTTTCAAGCACACCATAATTTCCAAAATTCTCATGGATATGCACCTCCTTATGCTCCACCTCCTAGAAGAAATTTTGAGGAAACATTGCATGCATTCATTGAAAAGCAGGAGACAATCAATACTCAACTTGCTCAAAGCATGACCGATTTTAAAGATGCTCTTGCAAAATTAACAACTGCTCTCAGTTTCCAAGAGAAAGGTAAGTTTCCTTCTCAACCACAGTAAAATCCAAAGGGGCAATACAATGCAAATGCAAGTAGTTCTGGAAGCCAACACATGGATCAAGTCAAATCAGTCATCACTCTTCGTAGTGGTAAGGTTATTGAAAAACCTATTCTTGAACCTTGTGAGAAAGATGATGAGTCTATCTCTGAGGGTAAGGAAGGGGTTGAACCTGAACATTGCAAAAGAAAAGGCTGATTCCCCGCCAGCACTTCCATTTCCTCATGCCATGATCAAACAAAGGAAAGTTAGTCACAACTCTGAAATCTTTGAAATTTTCAAACAGGTAAGGATCAATATACCTTTGTTGGATGCTATTAAACAAGTTCCTTCCTATGCTAAATTTTTGAAAGATCTATGCACTGTGAAGAGAAAACTGAATGTGAAAAAGAAAGCCTTTTTTTTTTTTTTGATCAAATGTAAGAAGTATATTAAATCAAAAAACGCAAGACAAGCTTGCAATACAAGCTGGGAACAGCAGAGTACATAATATATACATAAGCTCGAATAAGGAATAAATTCCCATAAGAAACAGAAACAAAAAGCCAGCAAAACACAAGCTGAAAAACAGAAAAGGGGGGAAGCTCCCTGATCCTATGAACGCAGGAATATAACATGAAATCCAGAGGCTATGTTTTAAACCAAAAGCCAGCCCAGCCTAGCTGCCAGCCAAGCCAGCACAAGGGAGAACCGAAGCCAATCATCATTGCCATCAAGCAATGAGAGCTGCCGAAAAGCTAAGAAAGGGTGGACAGCTCCTCAACACCATGCGGAAACATCCCGACAGGAAAGTAACCACCCGAGAGCCTTTTTCATAACTCAATATCCTCCTGCACGCAAATCGGAAAGGAGCTCACCCATAATGGAGCACGAAAAGCCAAAAAGCAACTGATAATACATGTGGGAAATGCTCCACCGTGAAAAGGAAAGAACCAGCCAGAAAGCGCAGGAACGGGGTCAACATAGGCTGCCAGCAGCTGGAAGCACCAAGCAAATAAGGCCACCTGCAAGGGCATGCAGGGCCCTTCCATCATCACATTCAAAGAATGAAGAACAGCCAATCCGAAGCTCCCGCCCATCAAGATTGAATGAAGAGACCATGCATGCTAGGAAGAGAGACCCCAGCACACTGCAGCTCCAGCTTGGGACAAATGAAAATGGCCCCATCATCAAAGAGCTACACGAGAGGCAAAAAATATGGACCATGCATTCACGTAGCAACAAACTGGAGCTGGCCATGCATTCAGTCATCAAAACTGAAGGAGGATCGTGGCTATATAATTCCAGCCACAATTGGTCCCATGCATTCAGTCCGTGGCCATGCATTTAGTCCCAGCAGCATGCAGCGACGAGGCAATGGACAAAAGAAAAAAGAAGAATTTTGTGCATAATGCTTACCTAAAGAAAGCCTTTTAGCCGAACAAGTAAGTGTCATTCTTCAGAACAATAATGCTTTGAAATATAAAGACCCTGGTTGTCCTACAAGTTCTTGCTTTATTGGAGAACATAAAATTGAAAGAGCCTTACTTGATCTTGGAGCTAGTGTGAATTTACTTCCATATTCAGTTTTTCAAAGTCTCAATCTAGGTGAGTTAAAACCAACTTCTGTAACTCTTTTACTCGCCGATAGATCTGTAAAAGTGCCTAGAGGAATAATTGAAGATGTGTTAGTACAAGTCGATAAATTCATTTATCCTGTGGATTTTATTGTCTTGGACACGCAACCTGTTGAAGCATGTAATTCATTTCCTATTATTTTAGGACGTCCGTTTCTTGCAACTTCTAATGCATTGATTAATTGTAGGAATGGACTCATGAAGTTATCTTTTGGAAACATGACATTAGAGATGAATATTTTCAACGTTTGCAAGCAGCCTGGAGATGATAATGATTTACAAGAAGTAGATCATATTGAAGAATTAGTTCATGATCAACTTGAATCTACTTTGAGTTAAAATTGAGTTGGATGAATATGAAGATTTGCAAATGATTTATTCTCAGGAAGAAATCACGGATGAAAAAGGCACCGAAAATATTGATGCCGATCTTTTGTCAAGAGTGACAACAGATTTGATATCTAACATCACACCAATCAATGATTACTTTCCTGAAGAATCCTTACTTTCTCTCAGTTCAATGCCTTGGTTTGCTAAAAATATCAATTTTCTTGCAACAGGAGATTTGCCAGCTCACTGGAGTAACCGAAGACAAAGGAAAGTTTTTGAACGAAGTGAAGAACTTTTACTTAGATGACCCTTACTTATTCAAAAATTGTCCTGATCAAATATTTCAAAAATGCATTCCCGACAATGAGGTAAGTAATGTCATTAAACTTTGTCATTCTGAAGCATGTGGGAGTCAATTCTCATCAAGAGAGACGACTGCAAAAATCTTACAAAATGGATTTTATTGGCCCACCATGTTCAAGGACACACATGCATTCTGCAAAACTTGTGAAAATTGTCAAAAAGTTGATACTGGTCAAAAAGTTTTGCTTTATAATTCTCAACTCCATTTATTTCCTGAAAAACTAAGATCAAGATGGAGCGGTCCATTTATTTTGAAACATGTGTATCCTTATGGGGCCCTTGATATTGAGAATCCAAAGAATGACAATGTTTTGAAGGTAAATGAACATCGTTTAAAAGCTTACTTTGATGAGTTTCCTAGTGAAAATGAATCCATTGGTTTGAATAATCTTATTGATAAAAGTTGATTATTTTGTTTTTCTCACATTTTTTTTTTGTTGTTGCTTTTTAGTGTGACTTTTGTTTTGCTAGTCTCTCACCCCGGTCAAATGGCGGATAACGGTACTCCGTGACTCTTAAGTCGGTTCTTTCAGTTTCCCAAATAACTGATATTTGTATATATTTGTACAATTCTCTGCTCTTTCTCCCTTCTTTGAATATTTTCCCCAATTCTAATTTTAAAATGGACACCACTCTTGAAAAGTTGAAAAGGTATTTTCCCGCTCTGCCTCAGAATGCGATTACAAAAATTTACCGTGCTAGGTGTGCAAGATTGAGGTTGTTAATGAATCATGGAATTCCTGAAGATATTCGCTGGCTAATTGAAGCAAAGGTCCGATTATCAGGTGAGTCCTCCAATTCTTTCATTTCATACATGCCTGAACAGGTAAAAGCACTTTTGCAAAGAAACGTCATGCAAAACGACTGAAAGTCTGTCATCGATGTGCCAGATGGACTTGTAATATGACATGTCGTTCTTTAGGAATGGTATCTGTAAACCGTGAAGATAAGATACAATTCATTAAGGATGGCCTGAGTAAGGGGTCTTTAGATAATCTTTTGTTGACCCTTGAGACGCATCCTAGTGGAGATGTGCATCGTGTAATTCATGATTTATGGCCACAATTCCATAAAGAACATGATCGACTTAGTCTTGGGAATCTGACTAAAAAAGACCCTGTTTGACAGTTTTTAAGAAAACTGGATGGGAAGCCTATCCCGACCCATAGAGGGCGTTTAAGCCGTTCTTGGATGTAAAACCAAGGAAGATGTGAGCCCACAATCACAACTACCTGTACATACATGCTTTTTCAAAATAAATAATTAATAAAGAGAGAGAGAGAGAGTTTGTGAGACTACAGCTGGCCTCCATATAGGTGGTATGATTGCATTTTCACTTTTTCATCTATAAAATTCTTCTCTTCCTTCCCTTCATTTCTACTCATCCCATATATTCATCAAATATAGAAGTGTGTAGAAATGGTAGGTTCCTCAAGTCATCATATAAGAAATATTTGTGTTTTCCGGTGGATCCAGTTCTGGGAAAGAAAAAGAGTTTTTAGAATCAGCAAATCATCTTGGTCGGGTACTAGCTGAGAGAAAGATTCATTTAGTGTATGGGGGAGGTAGCCTTGGGTTAATGGGAGGTGTGTCAATGGCTGCATTTTTAGGAGGCAGTCAAGTTTTGGGGGTTGTCCCCAAAGCTTTAGCAAATGGGGACATCATTGGAAAAACAATTGGAGAAGAACTACAGGTCCCAACAATGTCCTGACCGACTGAATACCATGTTTAACCATGCTGATGCCTTCATTTGCCTTACCAGGTGGTCTGGGCACAATTGGAAGAGATCTTTCATATTTCATCTTGGGCCCAACTGCACATTCACCATAAACCTATAGGTTTGTTAAATGTTAATGGTTTTTATGATAAGTTGTTGTCTTTCCTTGATCAAGCTGTGGAATAGGAATTTCTAACATCTTCGCGCACGACAAATCATAATCTCTGCTGCTACTGCTGAACAATTGATTGACCAACTACAATCTTTCATCCCTGTCATTGATCCCTGCATGAGTCGTCTAGATTGGTCAACTAAGGAAAGCCGTAAAAAGCTTAGATTAAATTTGAGCCTTCATCTGTGAAACCTTGTGTCTTTTGGTTTTATTAATAGCATATTATTTTGTTTTGTTACTTCTTATGTTTGTTTAAGTGTGTTTCAGGTTTGTCATTGTTCGCTGTGTTCAGGTGATGTCTTCTATACTCTATCTTTCTACCTTCGAACATTGAGGACAATGTCCTCGTTTTGGTTGGGGGAGAGGGTAGTAGTTTAAAAAAAAAAAATACTAACTTGCTAACTGTTTTTGCTATTATTAAAACCATTTGACAAAATTGTTATTAGGATGGCAGAGTATGGAATCAATTTTATTGACTCTAGAGACGCATCTTAGTAAGTTTCATTACCAAGGTCTATCATAATACTTCTTGAAATATTCAGGTTCACAAACTCTCACATTGTTATCACCTTGATTCTGCTCATATACTCATTTAACAAGTATTATTAAACCTTCATTTTCACACACACACTTTAACATATGATTGTGTGTTGCACATTGGATTATTACAGTAATTATGTTCTTTTGTTGAAGGTAACAACTAAGGGTAAAGGATAGTATATAATTTGCAAAAAAAAAAAAAAAAAGATAGTATTGATGATAATAAAACGTGGATAAGTTTGGTTTCGTAGCCTCCATAACCTAAGCAATTAAGCCCGAAGGGGTGTTTTAACACATAATACCCTAAAGTCAACTGACTTGGAGCTATTGGCCCAAAGCTTGTTACATGGGTTAAGGAGAAAAGCTTAAGGGAATCAAACAATGCACTATCTACGTATTAGTATCTGCAACCCGAGTTGTTAAGCTCGTAGGGGTGTCTCAACACTTAATGCCCTAAGACCAACTGGTCTGGGAGTCATTAGCCTAAAACTCGTTACATGGGTTAAAGATACATTGTGTTTTAAGTTGTATGTGTATATAAATAAAAAGAAAAAAAAATAATCCCAACCCAAGGAAGTTCACCTTAAACATTTGAACATAAGATTGTTTTCTTCCAACAAAAGCCCCATCATCTATGTTTTCATTGAGCACACAAAAAGAAGGTTTATTAATATCTTGTTTAAGAAGTATGAAGCAGGAATATAAATTTAATGAGAGTTTGTTTATCTGGATAGATTAATGGAAGTTGAATGATGAATGCTTTGCTTTATGGAACTTGCAAATTGTTTCTCTATTTTAACGCTTTAGATTACTAGGGACTAGTAATAAGCTGGTTGGGGGGTGTGATTAGTACTTAAAAGTGCATGTTTATCAAGGTTTTATATCATCATTTTGCACTTGAAGTATCAATAAACTCCTTAACTAAAGTATGTTTTATAATAACAAGTTTGATATTATAAGATACCTTAATTTATGGTAAATGCTCATTTTAAATGCAGGACTATCACATAAATACAAGGATTGATTGATGAGTTTAAGCATTGAAAGTTAAAGGACAAAGAGATGGCCAAACTTAGAAAAGAGATGTCGGTGCAGTCCAAACCGGAACAGTGCTCGGTAATTGGATCATATCTGGAGCTCTAGATCTCGGATTTAGGTCCATTTTATATGGATGGAAAGGTAAAACATAGGCTACAACTTTCGTTTGTACACAAAGATCTAAGAAGGCCGTTTTCAAGTCCAAAATATAGGAACAACGAAGAAGTCCGAAGTTGTCCTGCAGCCAGACACTATTTAGTGTTCAGCCCATATCTTGAGTTCTAGAAGTCCAAATGACCTCATCTTTTTTTGTTGAAAGATGACACAATTTCCTAGAACATTCCTGAGGATTCTGAGGCAAATTATGATGTTAGCAATGACGTCTTGTTTAGACAAGAAGATAAGGATTGTTATCAAGTCATGATATGGCCACCCACTCATCAATTAGTCAACAAATCAATAGTTCCAAATTTTGGCCTATAAAAGGAGGCACTTACCATGTATTGAGGCATCTTGGTGTTCAGATCAAGATCATGCTCTTGCTTTCTCTCTTTGTATTGCTTATGTCTTTCTTTCATTAATATCAAGTTTATGCACTTCATTTCCTTTCCTTTGTCTAGTTAACTTCTTTCTCATTTATGTTCTTGTCTTGCTCATTTATGTTTCTTTCTTTTATTATGTCTAGCTAAGTTAATTATGTCAAGGTGAAAAGGGTACACTAATGGTGTAAGAAAAAGTATAATATAAACTTAACATGGACCTTAACGTTGGATACTAACATGTTTTATATTTGTTATCTTGTTCATTTTAATACTTTGCTTGTTAAATGGTTAATCTAGATTTATGTTGTATAACACTTGGTACAACAAATACTTGGTACTTTCATAGCCCATACTGTATGGTATAACCGACACCTGAGCTATGAAAGGGACTTGATTTGTTGTTAACATAAGTTATAATCATGAATGCCTGCCAACATTTACAAGTATTAGCTTTATGCGAATAAGATAACTAATGTAATCATGTTAACAATTTATAATCTAATTGGAACCTCCTTTATGTGTGGTTTCCAATTGAGTAATAAGAGTTTATACTATACTTGTTTGAAGTACAATTAGTGGATCCTCTAACCTTGACATTTATTTTTATCATTGTTTAATCCTTACGTTAATCTTTCAACTCAAAGTTCTCATTAATTCTTCACTATCTTCTTTATTATTGTTGTTGTTGTTATATATTATTATTATTATTACTATTATCTGTTCATAAACTCAGTATATAGGCTGGAAACCTGTGACCCGATCTTTTAGATCATTCTCAGGTATAACAACGCCACGTACTGAGTATTATTGTCGTTGTTGTTGTTGTTGTTGTTATGTTGTTGTTGTTGTCTTGTTATTTATAATTTATACAATTAACCTCTCTGTGGTTCGACCCCGGGTCTTGCCGGGTTATTTATTACTTCGACACTCCTGCACTTGGGAAGAGACATCAAGCTTTTGGTCATGTCACTCGGTGAGTTTCGCGGCATTCCGACTTCGATGCCCCGGTT
Source organism: Populus alba x Populus x berolinensis (assembly GCA_029228515.1). Lineage (NCBI taxonomy): Eukaryota > Viridiplantae > Streptophyta > Magnoliopsida > Malpighiales > Salicaceae > Populus > Populus alba x Populus x berolinensis. The sequence continues at coordinate 29,720,319 of CM055350.1, read as the reverse complement.
GCCGAAATTCAGTTGCCTTTGAATTTCGGGTGATCCCTCTTGAGCATGTATGCTTCTGCTACTTGTTCTACATCAGACTTCTTCCGCAAACGGCGAAACGCTTTGACTCGGTGAGTTTCGCGGCATTCCGACTTCGATGCCCGGTTGCCGAAATTCAGTTGCCTTTGAATTTCGGGTGATCCCTCTTGAGCATGTATGCTTCTGCTACTTGTTCTACATCAGACTTCTTCCGCAAACGGCGAAACGCTTTGACTCGGTGAGTTTCGCGGCATTCCGACTTCGATGCCCCGGTTGCCGAAATTCAGTTGCCTTTGAATTTCGGGTGATCCCTCTTGAGCATGTATGCTTCTGCTACTTGTTCTACATCAGACTTCTTCCGCAAACGGCGAAACGCTTTGACTCGGTGAGTTTCGCGGCATTCCGACTTCGATGCCCCGGTTGCCGAAATTCAGTTGCCTTTGAATTTCGGGTGATCCCTCTTGAGCATGTATGCTTCTGCTACTTGTTCTACATCAGACTTCTTCCGCAAACGGCGAAACGCTTTGACTCGGTGAGTTTCGCGGCATTCCGACTTCGATGCCCCGGTTGCCGAAATTCAGTTGCCTTTGAATTTCGGGTGATCCCTCTTGAGCATGTATGCTTCTGCCAATTGTTCTACATCAGACTTCTTCCGCAAACGGCGAAACGCTTTGCCTCGGTGAGTTTCGCGGCATTCCGACTTCGATGCCCCGGTTGCCGAAATTCAGTTGCCTTTGAATTTCGGGTGATCCCTCTTGAGCATGTATGCTTCTGCTACTTGTTCTACATCAGACTTCTTCCGCAAACGGCGAAACGCTTTGCCTCGGTGAGTTTCGCGGCATTCCGACTTCGATGCCCCGGTTGCCGAAATTCAGTTGCCTTTGAATTTCGGGTGATCCCTCTTGAGCATGTATGCTTCTGCTACTTGTTCTACATCAGACTTCTTCCGCAAACGGCGAAACGCTTTGACTCGGTGAGTTTCGCGGCATTCCGACTTCGATGCCCCGGTTGCCGAAATTCAGTTGCCTTTGAATTTCGGGTGATCCCTCTTGAGCATGTATGCTTCTGCTACTTGTTCTACATCAGACTTCTTCCGCAAACGGCGAAACGCTTTGACTCGGTGAGTTTCGCGGCATTCCGACTTCGATGCCCCGGTTGCCGAAATTCAGTTGCCTTTGAATTTCGGGTGATCCCTCTTGAGCATGTATGCTTCTGCTACTTGTTCTACATCAGACTTCTTCCGCAAACGGCGAAACGCTTTGACTCGGTGAGTTTCGCGGCATTCCGACTTCGATGCCCCGGTTGCCGAAATTCAGTTGCCTTTGAATTTCGGGTGATCCCTCTTGAGCATGTATGCTTCTGCTACTTGTTCTACATCAGACTTCTTCCGCAAACGGCGAAACGCTTTGACTCGGTGAGTTTCGCGGCATTCCGACTTCGATGCCCCGGTTGCCGAAATTCAGTTGCCTTTGAATTTCGGGTGATCCCTCTTGAGCATGTATGCTTCTGCTACTTGTTCTACATCAGACTTCTTCCGCAAACGGCGAAACGCTTTGACTCGGTGAGTTTCGCGGCATTCCGACTTCGATGCCCCGGTTGCCGAAATTCAGTTGCCTTTGAATTTCGGGTGATCCCTCTTGAGCATGTATGCTTCTGCTACTTGTTCTACATCAGACTTCTTCCGCAAACGGCGAAACGCTTTGACTCGGTGAGTTTCGCGGCATTCCGACTTCGATGCCCCGGTTGCCGAAATTCAGTTGCCTTTGAATTTCGGGTGATCCCTCTTGAGCATGTATGCTTCTGCTACTTGTTCTACATCAGACTTCTTCCGCAAACGGCGAAACGCTTTGACTCGGTGAGTTTCGCGGCATTCCGACTTCGATGCCCCGGTTGCCGAAATTCAGTTGCCTTTGAATTTCGGGTGATCCCTCTTGAGCATGTATGCTTCTGCTACTTGTTCTACATCAGACTTCTTCCGCAAACGGCGAAACGCTTTGCCTCGGTGAGTTTCGCGGCATTCCGACTTCGATGCCCCGGTTGCCGAAATTCAGTTGCCTTTGAATTTCGGGTGATCCCTCTTGAGCATGTATGCTTCTGCTACTTGTTCTACATCAGACTTCTTCCGCAAACGGCGAAACGCTTTGACTCGGTGAGTTTCGCGGCATTCCGACTTCGATGCCCCGGTTGCCGAAATTCAGTTGCCTTTGAATTTCGGGTGATCCCTCTTGAGCATGTATGCTTCTGCTACTTGTTCTACATCAGACTTCTTCCGCAAACGGCGAAACGCTTTGACTCGGTGAGTTTCGCGGCATTCCGACTTCGATGCCCCGTTGCCGAAATTCAGTTGCCTTTGAATTTCGGGTGATCCCTCTTGAGCATGTATGCTTCTGCTACTTGTTCTACATCAGACTTCTTCCGCAAACGGCGAAACGCTTTGACTCGGTGAGTTTCGCGGCATTCCGACTTCGATGCCCCGGTTGCCGAAATTCAGTTGCCTTTGAATTTCGGGTGATCCCTCTTGAGCATGTATGCTTCTGCTACTTGTTCTACATCAGACTTCTTCCGCAAACGGCGAAACGCTTTGACTCGGTGAGTTTCGCGGCATTCCGACTTCGATGCCCGGTTGCCGAAATTCAGTTGCCTTTGAATTTCGGGTGATCCCTCTTGAGCATGTATGCTTCTGCTACTTGTTCTACATCAGACTTCTTCCGCAAACGGCGAAACGCTTTGACTCGGTGAGTTTCGCGGCATTCCGACTTCGATGCCCGGTTGCCGAAATTCAGTTGCCTTTGAATTTCGGGTGATCCCTCTTGAGCATGTATGCTTCTGCTACTTGTTCTACATCAGACTTCTTCCGCAAACGGCGAAACGCTTTGACTCGGTGAGTTTCGCGGCATTCCGACTTCGATGCCCCGGTTGCCGAAATTCAGTTGCCTTTGAATTTCGGGTGATCCCTCTTGAGCATGTATGCTTCTGCTACTTGTTCTACATCAGACTTCTTCCGCAAACGGCGAAACGCTTTGACTCGGTGAGTTTCGCGGCATTCCGACTTCGATGCCCCGGTTGCCGAAATTCAGTTGCCTTTGAATTTCGGGTGATCCCTCTTGAGCATGTATGCTTCTGCTACTTGTTCTACATCAGACTTCTTCCGCAAACGGCGAAACGCTTTGACTCGGTGAGTTTCGCGGCATTCCGACTTCGATGCCCCGGTTGCCGAAATTCAGTTGCCTTTGAATTTCGGGTGATCCCTCTTGAGCATGTATGCTTCTGCTACTTGTTCTACATCAGACTTCTTCCGCAAACGGCGAAACGCTTTGACTCGGTGAGTTTCGCGGCATTCCGACTTCGATGCCCCGGTTGCCGAAATTCAGTTGCCTTTGAATTTCGGGTGATCCCTCTTGAGCATGTATGCTTCTGCTACTTGTTCTACATCAGACTTCTTCCGCAAACGGCGAAACGCTTTGACTCGGTGAGTTTCGCGGCATTCCGACTTCGATGCCCCGGTTGCCGAAATTCAGTTGCCTTTGAATTTCGGGTGATCCCTCTTGAGCATGTATGCTTCTGCTACTTGTTCTACATCAGACTTCTTCCGCAAACGGCGAAACGCTTTGACTCGGTGAGTTTCGCGGCATTCCGACTTCGATGCCCGGTTGCCGAAATTCAGTTGCCTTTGAATTTCGGGTGATCCCTCTTGAGCATGTATGCTTCTGCTACTTGTTCTACATCAGACTTCTTCCGCAAACGGCGAAACGCTTTGACTCGGTGAGTTTCGCGGCATTCCGACTTCGATGCCCCGGTTGCCGAAATTCAGTTGCCTTTGAATTTCGGGTGATCCCTCTTGAGCATGTATGCTTCTGCTACTTGTTCTACATCAGACTTCTTCCGCAAACGGCGAAACGCTTTGACTCGGTGAGTTTCGCGGCATTCCGACTTCGATGCCCCGGTTGCCGAAATTCAGTTGCCTTTGAATTTCGGGTGATCCCTCTTGAGCATGTATGCTTCTGCTACTTGTTCTACATCAGACTTCTTCCGCAAACGGCGAAACGCTTTGACTCGGTGAGTTTCGCGGCATTCCGACTTCGATGCCCCGGTTGCCGAAATTCAGTTGCCTTTGAATTTCGGGTGATCCCTCTTGAGCATGTATGCTTCTGCTACTTGTTCTACATCAGACTTCTTCCGCAAACGGCGAAACGCTTTGACTCGGTGAGTTTCGCGGCATTCCGACTTCGATGCCCCGGTTGCCGAAATTCAGTTGCCTTTGAATTTCGGGTGATCCCTCTTGAGCATGTATGCTTCTGCTACTTGTTCTACATCAGACTTCTTCCGCAAACGGCGAAACGCTTTGACTCGGTGAGTTTCGCGGCATTCCGACTTCGATGCCCCGGTTGCCGAAATTCAGTTGCCTTTGAATTTCGGGTGATCCCTCTTGAGCATGTATGCTTCTGCTACTTGTTCTACATCAGACTTCTTCCGCAAACGGCGAAACGCTTTGACTCGGTGAGTTTCGCGGCATTCCGACTTCGATGCCCGGTTGCCGAAATTCAGTTGCCTTTGAATTTCGGGTGATCCCTCTTGAGCATGTATGCTTCTGCTACTTGTTCTACATCAGACTTCTTCCGCAAACGGCGAAACGCTTTGACTCGGTGAGTTTCGCGGCATTCCGACTTCGATGCCCCGGTTGCCGAAATTCAGTTGCCTTTGAATTTCGGGTGATCCCTCTTGAGCATGTATGCTTCTGCTACTTGTTCTACATCAGACTTCTTCCGCAAACGGCGAAACGCTTTGACTCGGTGAGTTTCGCGGCATTCCGACTTCGATGCCCCGGTTGCCGAAATTCAGTTGCCTTTGAATTTCGGGTGATCCCTCTTGAGCATGTATGCTTCTGCTACTTGTTCTACATCAGACTTCTTCCGCAAACGGCGAAACGCTTTGACTCGGTGAGTTTCGCGGCATTCCGACTTCGATGCCCCGGTTGCCGAAATTCAGTTGCCTTTGAATTTCGGGTGATCCCTCTTGAGCATGTATGCTTCTGCTACTTGTTCTACATCAGACTTCTTCCGCAAACGGCGAAACGCTTTGACTCGGTGAGTTTCGCGGCATTCCGACTTCGATGCCCGGTTGCCGAAATTCAGTTGCCTTTGAATTTCGGGTGATCCCTCTTGAGCATGTATGCTTCTGCTACTTGTTCTACATCAGACTTCTTCCGCAAACGGCGAAACGCTTTGACTCGGTGAGTTTCGCGGCATTCCGACTTCGATGCCCCGTTGCCGAAATTCAGTTGCCTTTGAATTTCGGGTGATCCCTCTTGAGCATGTATGCTTCTGCTACTTGTTCTACATCAGACTTCTTCCGCAAACGGCGAAACGCTTTGACTCGGTGAGTTTCGCGGCATTCCGACTTCGATGCCCCGGTTGCCGAAATTCAGTTGCCTTTGAATTTCGGGTGATCCCTCTTGAGCATGTATGCTTCTGCTACTTGTTCTACATCAGACTTCTTCCGCAAACGGCGAAACGCTTTGACTCGGTGAGTTTCGCGGCATTCCGACTTCGATGCCCCGGTTGCCGAAATTCAGTTGCCTTTGAATTTCGGGTGATCCCTCTTGAGCATGTATGCTTCTGCTACTTGTTCTACATCAGACTTCTTCCGCAAACGGCGAAACGCTTTGACTCGGTGAGTTTCGCGGCATTCCGACTTCGATGCCCCGGTTGCCGAAATTCAGTTGCCTTTGAATTTCGGGTGATCCCTCTTGAGCATGTATGCTTCTGCTACTTGTTCTACATCAGACTTCTTCCGCAAACGGCGAAACGCTTTGACTCGGTGAGTTTCGCGGCATTCCGACTTCGATGCCCCGTTGCCGAAATTCAGTTGCCTTTGAATTTCGGGTGATCCCTCTTGAGCATGTATGCTTCTGCTACTTGTTCTACATCAGACTTCTTCCGCAAACGGCGAAACGCTTTGACTCGGTGAGTTTCGCGGCATTCCGACTTCGATGCCCGGTTGCCGAAATTCAGTTGCCTTTGAATTTCGGGTGATCCCTCTTGAGCATGTATGCTTCTGCTACTTGTTCTACATCAGACTTCTTCCGCAAACGGCGAAACGCTTTGACTCGGTGAGTTTCGCGGCATTCCGACTTCGATGCCCCGGTTGCCGAAATTCAGTTGCCTTTGAATTTCGGGTGATCCCTCTTGAGCATGTATGCTTCTGCTACTTGTTCTACATCAGACTTCTTCCGCAAACGGCGAAACGCTTTGACTCGGTGAGTTTCGCGGCATTCCGACTTCGATGCCCCGGTTGCCGAAATTCAGTTGCCTTTGAATTTCGGGTGATCCCTCTTGAGCATGTATGCTTCTGCTACTTGTTCTACATCAGACTTCTTCCGCAAACGGCGAAACGCTTTGACTCGGTGAGTTTCGCGGCATTCCGACTTCGATGCCCGGTTGCCGAAATTCAGTTGCCTTTGAATTTCGGGTGATCCCTCTTGAGCATGTATGCTTCTGCTACTTGTTCTACATCAGACTTCTTCCGCAAACGGCGAAACGCTTTGACTCGGTGAGTTTCGCGGCATTCCGACTTCGATGCCCCGGTTGCCGAAATTCAGTTGCCTTTGAATTTCGGGTGATCCCTCTTGAGCATGTATGCTTCTGCTACTTGTTCTACATCAGACTTCTTCCGCAAACGGCGAAACGCTTTGACTCGGTGAGTTTCGCGGCATTCCGACTTCGATGCCCCGGTTGCCGAAATTCAGTTGCCTTTGAATTTCGGGTGATCCCTCTTGAGCATGTATGCTTCTGCTACTTGTTCTACATCAGACTTCTTCCGCAAACGGCGAAACGCTTTGACTCGGTGAGTTTCGCGGCATTCCGACTTCGATGCCCCGGTTGCCGAAATTCAGTTGCCTTTGAATTTCGGGTGATCCCTCTTGAGCATGTATGCTTCTGCTACTTGTTCTACATCAGACTTTCTTCCGCAAACGGCGAAACGCTTTGACTCGGTGAGTTTCGCGGCATTCCGACTTCGATGCCCGGTTGCCGAAATTCAGTTGCCTTTGAATTTCGGGTGATCCCTCTTGAGCATGTATGCTTCTGCTACTTGTTCTACATCAGACTTCTTCCGCAAACGGCGAAACGCTTTGACTCGGTGAGTTTCGCGGCATTCCGACTTCGATGCCCCGGTTGCCGAAATTCAGTTGCCTTTGAATTTCGGGTGATCCCTCTTGAGCATGTATGCTTCTGCTACTTGTTCTACATCAGACTTCTTCCGCAAACGGCGAAACGCTTTGCCTCGTGAGTTTTCGCATTCCGACTTCGATGCCCCGGTTGCCGAATTCAGTTGCCTTTGAATTTCGGGTGATCCCTCTTGAGCATGTATGCTTCTGCTACTTGTTCTACATCAGACTTTCTTCCGCAAACGGCGAAACGCTTTGACTCGGTGAGTTTCGCGGCATTCCGACTTCGATGCCCCGGTTGCCGAAATTCAGTTGCCTTTGAATTTCGGGTGATCCCTCTTGAGCATGTATGCTTCTGCTACTTGTTCTACATCAGACTTCTTCCGCAAACGGCGAAACGCTTTGACTCGGTGAGTTTCGCGGCATTCCGACTTCGATGCCCCGGTTGCCGAAATTCAGTTGCCTTTGAATTTCGGGTGATCCCTCTTGAGCATGTATGCTTCTGCTACTTGTTCTACATCAGACTTCTTCCGCAAACGGCGAAACGCTTTGACTCGGTGAGTTTCGCGGCATTCCGACTTCGATGCCCCGGTTGCCGAAATTCAGTTGCCTTTGAATTTCGGGTGATCCCTCTTGAGCATGTATGCTTCTGCTACTTGTTCTACATCAGACTTCTTCCGCAAACGGCGAAACGCTTTGACTCGGTGAGTTTCGCGGCATTCCGACTTCGATGCCCCGGTTGCCGAAATTCAGTTGCCTTTGAATTTCGGGTGATCCCTCTTGAGCATGTATGCTTCTGCTACTTGTTCTACATCAGACTTCTTCCGCAAACGCGCTTTGACTCGGTGAGTTTCGCGGCATTCCGACTTCGATGCCCCGGTTGCCGAAATTCAGTTGCCTTTGAATTTCGGGTGATCCCTCTTGAGCATGTATGCTTCTGCTACTTGTTCTACATCAGACTTCTTCCGCAAACGGCGAAACGCTTTGACTCGGTGAGTTTCGCGGCATTCCGACTTCGATGCCCCGGTTGCCGAAATTCAGTTGCCTTTGAATTTCGGGTGATCCCTCTTGAGCATGTATGCTTCTGCTACTTGTTCTACATCAGACTTCTTCCGCAAACGGCGAAACGCTTTGACTCGGTGAGTTTCGCGGCATTCCGACTTCGATGCCCCGGTTGCCGAAATTCAGTTGCCTTTGAATTTCGGGTGATCCCTCTTGAGCATGTATGCTTCTGCTACTTGTTCTACATCAGACTTCCCCGCAAACGGCGAAACGCTTTGACTCGGTGAGTTTCGCGGCATTCCGACTTCGATGCCCCGGTTGCCGAAATTCAGTTGCCTTTGAATTTCGGGTGATCCCTCTTGAGCATGTATGCTTCCTACTTGTTCTACATCAGACTTCTTCCGCAAACGGCGAAACGCTTTGACTCGGTGAGTTTCGCGGCATTCCGACTTCGATGCCCCGGTTGCCGAAATTCAGTTGCCTTTGAATTTCGGTGATCCCTCTTGAGCATGTATGCTTCTGCTACTTGTTCTACATCAGACTTCTTCCGCAAACGGCGAAACGCTTTGACTCGGTGAGTTTCGCGGCATTCCGACTTCGATGCCCCGGTTGCCGAAATTCAGTTGCCTTTGAATTTCGGGTGATCCCTCTTGAGCATGTATGCTTCTGCTACTTGTTCTACATCAGACTTCTTCCGCAAACGGCGAAACGCTTTGACTCGGTGAGTTTCGCGGCATTCCGACTTCGATGCCCCGGTTGCCGAAATTCAGTTGCCTTTGAATTTCGGGTGATCCCTCTTGAGCATGTATGCTTCTGCTACTTGTTCTACATCAGACTTCTTCCGCAAACGGCGAAACGCTTTGACTCGGTGAGTTTCGCGGCATTCCGACTTCGATGCCCGGTTGCCGAAATTCAGTTGCCTTTGAATTTCGGGTGATCCCTCTTGAGCATGTATGCTTCTGCTACTTGTTCTACATCAGACTTCTTCCGCAAACGGCGAAACGCTTTGACTCGGTGAGTTTCGCGGCATTCCGACTTCGATGCCCCGGTTGCCGAAATTCAGTTGCCTTTGAATTTCGGGTGATCCCTCTTGAGCATGTATGCTTCTGCTACTTGTTCTACATCAGACTTCTTCCGCAAACGGCGAAACGCTTTGACTCGGTGAGTTTCGCGGCATTCCGACTTCGATGCCCCGGTTGCCGAAATTCAGTTGCCTTTGAATTTCGGGTGATCCCTCTTGAGCATGTATGCTTCTGCTACTTTTTCTACATCAGACTTCTTCCGCAAACGGCGAAACGCTTTGCCTCGGTGAGTTTCGCGGCATTCCGACTTCGATGCCCCGGTTGCCGAAATTCAGTTGCCTTTGAATTTCGGGTGATCCCTCTTGAGCATGTATGCTTCTGCTACTTGTTCTACATAACACTTCATCCGCAA
>CM055350.1:29665310-29708757 GCA_029228515.1 Populus alba x Populus x berolinensis | reverse complement strand
TGTAGAACAAGTAGCAGAAGCATACATGCTCAAGAGGGATCACCCGAAATTCAAAGGCAACTGAATTTTCGGCAACCGGGGCATCGAAGTCGGAATGCCGCGAAACTCACCGAGTCAAAGCGTTTCGCCGTTTGCGGAAGAAGTATGATGTAGAACAAGTAGCAGAAGCATACATGCTCAAGAGGGATCACCCGAAATTCAAAGGCAACTGAATTTCGGCAACCGGGGCATCGAAGTCGGATGCCGCGAAACTCACCGAGTCAAAGCGTTTCGCCGTTTTGCGGAAGAAAGTATGATGTAGAACAAGTAGCAGAAGCATACATGCTCAAGAGGGATCACCCGAAATTCAAAGGCAACTGAATTTCGGCAACCGGGGCATCGAAGTCGGAATGCCGCGAAACTCACCGAGTCAAAGCGTTTCGCGTGTTTTTGTTTGCGGAAGAAAGTATGATGTAGAACAAGTAGCAGAAGCATACATGCTCAAGAGGGATCACCGAAATTCAAAGGCAACTGAATTTCGGCAACCGGGCATCGAAGTCGGAATGCCGCGAAACTCACCGAGTCAAAGCGTTTCGCCGTTTGCGGAAGAAAGTCTGATGTAGAACAAGTAGCAGAAGCATACATGCTCAAGAGGGATCACCCGAAATTCAAAGGCAACTGAATTTCGGCAACCGGGGCATCGAAGTCGGAATGCCCGCGAAACTCACCGAGTCAAAGCGTTTTCGCCGTTTGCGGAAGAAAGTATGATGTAGAACAAGTAGCAGAAGCATACATGCTCAAGAGGGATCACCCGAAATTCAAAGGCAACTGAATTTCGGCAACCGGGGCATCGAAGTCGGAATGCCGCGAAACTCACCGAGTCAAAGCGTTTCGCCGTTTGCGGAAAGAAAGTATGATGTAGAACAAGTAGTAGAAAGCATACTATGCTCAAGAGGAAATCACCCCGAAATTCAAAGGCAACTGAAATTTCGGCAACCGGGGCATCGCATTCGGAATGCCGCGAAACTCACGTGGGGGGGGTCAAAGCGTTTCGCCGTTGCCGGAAGAAGGTATGATGTTAGAACATGTCCTAGCAGAAGCATCCATGCTCGCAAGAGGGATCACCCGAAATTCAAAGGCAAAATGAATTTTCAGGAAACCGCGAGGCATCGAAGTCGGGGAAATGCCTGCGAAAAATCACCGAGTCAAAGCGTTACGCCGTTTTGCGGAAGAAAGTATGATGTTGACCAAGTAGCAGAAGTATACCTGCTGAATTGGGATCACCTGAAATTCAAAGGCAACTGAATTTCGGCAACAGGGGCATCGAAGTTGGACTGCCGGCGAAAGTAACCGAGGTTCAAAGCGTTTGGCGTTTTGCGGAAGAAAGTATGATGTAGAACAAGTAGCAGAAGCATACATGCTCAAGACGGATCACCCGAAATTCAAAGGCAAACTGAATTTCTCGGGCAACCGGGACATCGAAGTCGGAAAGCCGCGAAACTCACCGAGTCCAAAGCGTTTCGCCGTTTGAAGACAGAAAGTATGATGTAGGACAAAGTAGCAGACGCATACTTGCTCAAGAGGGCACACACGAAATTCAAAGGCAACTGGAATTTCGGAAACCGGGACGGGCCATCGAATTCGGAATGCCTCGAAAACTCACCGATAGTCAACGCGTTTCGCCGTTTGGGGAAGGAAGTATGATGTAGAACAAAGTAGCAGAAGACATAACCATGCTCAAGAGGGATCACCAGAAATTCAAAGGCAATTGAATTTCGGCAACCGGGGCGTCGGATCTTCAAGTCGGAAATTGCCTCTTAACTTACCGAGTCAAAGCGGTTTCGTTTTTTGCGGAAGAAAGGATGATGTAGAAACAAGTAGCCAGTACAGCATACATGCTCAAGCCGGATCACACGAAATTCAAAGGCAACTGAATCTTCGGCAAACGTGGCATTCGAAGTCGGAAAGCCTCGAAACTCACTGAGTCAAAAGTTTCGCGTTTGCAGAGAAAAAGTATGATGTAGCACCAAGTAGCAGAGGCATACATGCTTCAAGCGGGATCACCCGAAATTCAAAGGCAACTGAATTTCGGCAAACGGCGGCATCGAAGTCGGAATGCCTTCGAAACTCAACGATTTAAAAACGGGCAGCTTCGCTTTTGCGGAAGAAGAAGGTATGATGTAGAAACCGTCAGCAGAAGCATACATGCTCAAGAGGGGGGAATCACCAGAAATTCAAAAAGGCAATTGAAATTCGGCAACCGTGGGGTCGATAACTCAGTCGGAAATGCTCCGAAACTTACCGACGTCCAAAAGCGTTTCGCCGTTTGCAGAAGACAGTTATGATGTAGAAACAAGTAGCAGAACCATACATGCTCAAGAGGGATCACCCGAAATTCAAAGGCAACTGAATTTCGGCAACCGGGTCATCGAAGGCGGAATGCCGTCAAACTCACCGACTCAAAGCGTTCCGCCGTTTGCGAAAGGAAGTATGATGTAGAACAAGTAGCAGAAGCATACATGCTCAAGAGGGATCACCCGAAATTCAAAGGCAACTTAATTTCGGCAACCGGGGCATCGAAGACGGAATGCCGGGAAACTCACCGACTCAAAGCGTTTCGCCTTTTGCTGAAGAAGAAGATGATGTAGAACAAGTAGCAGAAGCATACATGCTCAAGAGGGATCACCCGAAATTCAAAGGCAACTTAATTTCGGCAACCGGGGCATCGAAGACGGAATGCCGGGAAACTCACCGACTCAAAGCGTTTCGCCTTTTGCTGAAGAAAGTCTGATTTAGAACAAGTACCAGAAGCATACATGCTCAAGAGGGATCCCCCGAAATTCAAAGGCAACTGAATTTCGGCAACCGGGGCATCGAAGTCGGAATGCCGCGAAACTCACGAAGTCCAAGCGTTTCGCTGTATGCGGAAGAAAGTATGATGTAGAACAAGTAGCAGAAGCATACATGCTCAAGAGGGATCACCCGAAATTCAAAGGCAACTGAATTTCGGCAACCGGGGCATCGAAGTCGGAATGCCGCGAAACTCACCGAGTCAAAGCGTTTCGCTGTATGCGGAAGAAAGTATGATGTAGAACAAGTAGCAGAAGCATACATGCTCAAGAGGGATCACCCGAAATTCAAAGGCAACTGAATTTCGGCAACCGGGCATCGAAGTCGGAATGCCGCGAAACTCACCGAGTCAAAGCGTTTCGCCGTTTGCGGAAGAAAGTATGATGTAGAACAAGTAGCAGAAGCATACATGCTCAAGAGGGATCACCCGAAATTCAAAGGCAACTGAATTTCGGCAACCGGGGCATCGAAGTCGGAATGCCGCGAAACTCACCGAGTCAAAGCGTTTCGCCGTTTGCGGAAGAAGTATGATGTAGAACAAGTTGACAAGCAGAAGCATACATGCTCAAGACGAAGGGCACGAAGTCAAAATCCCAACCCACCTCAAACTCCGAAAGTGCAAAGGCAACTGAATCAGTCACAGAACATAGATGACAACCGGGGCATCGAAAGCAAGTCGGAATGCGCGAAATAATCCGAGTCAAAGCGTTTCGCCGTTTGCGAAGAAAGTTGATGTAGAACAAGTAGCAGAAGCATACATGCTCAAGAGGGATCACCCGAAATTCAAAGGCAACTGAATTTCGGCAACCGGGGCATCGAAGGCGGAATGCCGCGAAACTCACGGAGTCAAAGCGTGTCGCCGTTTGCGGAAACAAGTTTGATGTATAACAAGTAGCAGAAGCATACATGCTCAAGAGGGATCACCCGAAATTCAAAGGCAACTGAATTTCGGCAACCTGGGCATCGAAGTCGGAATGCCGCGAAACTCACCGAGTCAAAGCGTTTCGCCGTTTGCGGAACCAAGTCTGATGTAGAACAAGTAGCAGAAGCATACATGCTCAAGAGGGATCACCCGAAATTCAAAGGGAGCTGAATTTGGGCAACCGGGGCATCGAAGTCGGAATGCGCGAAACTCACCGAGTCAAAGCGTTTCGCGTTTGCGGAAGAAAGTCTGATGTAGAACAAGTAGCAGAAGCATACATGCTCAAGAGGGATCACCGAAATTCAAAGGCAACTGAATTTCGGCAACGGGGCATCGAAGTCGGAATGCCGCGAAACTCACCGAGTCAAAGCGTTTCGCCGTTTGCGGAAGAAAGTATGATGTAGAACAAGTAGCAGAAGCATACATGCTCAAGAGGGATCACCCGAAATTCAAAGGCAACTGAATTTCGGCAACCGGGGCATCGAAGTCGGAATGCCGCGAAACTCACCGAGTCAAAGCGTTTCGCCGTTTGCGGAAGAAAGTCTGATGTAGAACAAGTAGCAGAAGCATACATGCTCAAGAGGGATCACCCGAAATTCAAAGGCAACTGAATTTCGGCAACCGGGGCATCGAAGTCGGAATGCCGCGAAACTCACCGAGTCAAAGCGTTTCGCCGTTTGCGGAAGAAAGTCTGATGTAGAACAAGTAGCAGAAGCATACATGCTCAAGAGGGATCACCCGAAATTCAAAGGCAACTGAATTTCGGCAACCGGGGCATCGAAGTCGGAATGCCGCGAAACTCACCGAGTCAAAGCGTTTCGCCGTTTGCGGAAGAAAGTCTGATGTAGAACAAGTAGCAGAAGCATACATGCTCAAGAGGGATCACCCGAAATTCAAAGGCAACTGAATTTCGGCAACCGGGGCATCGAAGTCGGAATGCCGCGAAACTCACCGAGTCAAAGCGTTTCGCCGTTTGCGGAAGAAAGTCTGATGTAGAACAAGTAGCAGAAGCATACATGCTCAAGAGGGATCCGAAATTCAAAGGCAACTGAATTTCGGCAACCGGGGCATCGAAGTCGGAATGCCGCGAAACTCACCGAGTCAAAGCGTTTCGCGTTTGCGGAAGAAAGTCTGATGTAGAACAAGTAGCAGAAGCATACATGCTCAAGAGGGATCACCCGAAATTCAAAGGCAACTGAATTTCGGCAACCGGGGCATCGAAGTCGGAATGCCGCGAAACTCACCGAGTCAAAGCGTTTCGCCGTTTGCGGAAGAAAGTCTGATGTAGAACAAGTAGCAGAAGCATACATGCTCAAGAGGGATCACCCGAAATTCAAAGGCAACTGAATTTCGGCAACCGGGGCATCGAAGTCGGAGAATGCCGCGAAACTCACCGAGTCAAAGCGTTTCGCGTTTGCGGAAGAAGTCTGATGTAGAACAAGTAGCAGAAGCATACATGCTCAAGAGGGATCACCCGAAATTCAAAGGCAACTGAATTTCGGCAACCGGGGCATCGAAGTCGGAATGCCGCGAAACTCACCGAGTCAAAGCGTTTCGCCGTTTGCGGAAGAAAGTGATGTAGAACAAGTAGCAGAAGCATACATGCTCAAGAGGGATCACCCGAAATTCAAAGGCAACTGAATTTCGGCAACCGGGGCATCGAAGTCGGAATGCCGCGAAACTCACCGAGTCAAAGCGTTTCGCCGTTTGCGGAAGAAAGTCTGATGTAGAACAAGTAGCAGAAGCATACATGCTCAAGAGGGATCACCCGAAATTCAAAGGCAACTGAATTTCGGCAACCGGGCATCGAAGTCGGAATGCCGCGAAACTCACCGAGTCAAAGCGTTTCGCCGTTTGCGGAAGAAAGTCTGATGTAGAACAAGTAGCAGAAGCATACATGCTCAAGAGGGATCACCCGAAATTCAAAGGCAACTGAATTTCGGCAACCGGGCATCGAAGTCGGAATGCCGCGAAAAACCGAGTCAAAGCGTTTCGCCGTTTGCGGAAGAAGTGTGATGTAGAACAAGTAGCAGAAGCATACATGCTCAAGAGGGATCACCCGAAATTCAAAGGCAACTGAATTTCGGCAACCGGGGCATCGAAGTCGGAATGCCGCGAAACTCACCGAGTCAAAGCGTTTCGCCGTTTGCGGAAGAAAGTCTGATGTAGAACAAGTAGCAGAAGCATACATGCTCAAGAGGGATCACCCGAAATTCAAAGGCAACTGAATTTCGGCAACCGGGGCATCGAAGTCGGAATGCCGCGAAACTCACCGAGTCAAAGCGTTTCGCCGTTTGCGGAAGAAAGTATGATGTAGAACAAGTAGCAGAAGCATACATGCTCAAGAGGGATCACCCGAAATTCAAAGGCAACTGAATTTCGGCAACCGGGGCATCGAAGTCGGAATGCCGCGAAACTCACCGAGTCAAAGCGTTTCGCCGTTTGCGGAAGAAAGTGTGATGTAGAACAAGTAGCAGAAGCATACATGCTCAAGAGGGATCACCCGAAATTCAAAGGCAACTGAATTTCGGCAACCGGGGCATCGAAGTCGGAATGCCGCGAAACTCACCGAGTCAAAGCGTTTCGCCGTTTGCGGAAGAAAGTCTGATGTAGAACAAGTAGCAGAAGCATACATGCTCAAGAGGGATCACCCGAAATTCAAAGGCAACTGAATTTCGGCAACGGGGCATCGAAGTCGGAATGCCGCGAAACTCACCGAGTCAAAGCGTTTCGCCGTTTGCGGAAGAAAGTCTGATGTAGAACAAGTAGCAGAAGCATACATGCTCAAGAGGGATCACCCGAAATTCAAAGGCAACTGAATTTCGGCAACCGGGGCATCGAAGTCGGAATGCCGCGAAACTCACCGAGTCAAAGCGTTTCGCCGTTTGCGGAAGAAAGTCTGATGTAGAACAAGTAGCAGAAGCATACATGCTCAAGAGGGATCACCCGAAATTCAAAGGCAACTGAATTTCGGCAACCGGGGCATCGAAGTCGGAATGCCGCGAAACTCACCGAGTCAAAGCGTTTCGCGTTTGCGGAAGAAAGTCTGATGTAGAACAAGTAGCAGAAGCATACATGCTCAAGAGGGATCACCCGAAATTCAAAGGCAACTGAATTTCGGCAACCGGGGCATCGAAGTCGGAATGCCGCGAAACTCACCGAGTCAAAGCGTTTCGCCGTTTGCGGAAGAAAGTCTGATGTAGAACAAGTAGCAGAAGCATACATGCTCAAGAGGGATCACCCGAAATTCAAAGGCAACTGAATTTCGGCAACCGGGGCATCGAAGTCGGAATGCCGCGAAACTCACCGAGTCAAAGCGTTTCGCCGTTTGCGGAAGAAAGTCTGATGTAGAACAAGTAGCAGAAGCATACATGCTCAAGAGGGATCACCCGAAATTCAAAGGCAACTGAATTTCGGCAACCGGGGCATCGAAGTCGGAATGCCGCGAAACTCACCGAGTCAAAGCGTTTCGCCGTTTGCGGAAGAAAGTCTGATGTAGAACAAGTAGCAGAAGCATACATGCTCAAGAGGGATCACCCGAAATTCAAAGGCAACTGAATTTCGGCAACCGGGGCATCGAAGTCGGAATGCCGCGAAACTCACCGAGTCAAAGCGTTTCGCCGTTTGCGGAAGAAGTCTGATGTAGAACAAGTAGCAGAAGCATACATGCTCAAGAGGGATCACCCGAAATTCAAAGGCAACTGAATTTCGGCAACCGGGGCATCGAAGTCGGAATGCCGCGAAACTCACCGAGTCAAAGCGTTTCGCCGTTTGCGGAAGAAGTCTGATGTAGAACAAGTAGCAGAAGCATACATGCTCAAGAGGGATCACCCGAAATTCAAAGGCAACTGAATTTCGGCAACCGGGGCATCGAAGTCGGAATGCCGCGAAACTCACCGAGTCAAAGCGTTTCGCCGTTTGCGGAAGAAAGTTGATGTAGAACAAGTAGCAGAAGCATACATGCTCAAGAGGGATCACCCGAAATTCAAAGGCAACTGAATTTCGGCAACCGGGGCATCGAAGTCGGAATGCCGCGAAACTCACCGAGTCAAAGCGTTTCGCCGTTTGCGGAAGAAAGTCTGATGTAGAACAAGTAGCAGAAGCATACATGCTCAAGAGGGATCACCCGAAATTCAAAGGCAACTGAATTTCGGCAACCGGGGCATCGAAGTCGGAATGCCGCGAAACTCACCGAGTCAAAGCGTTTCGCCGTTTGCGGAAGAAAGTCTGATGTAGAACAAGTAGCAGAAGCATACATGCTCAAGAGGGATCACCCGAAATTCAAAGGCAACTGAATTTCGGCAACCGGGGCATCGAAGTCGGAATGCCGCGAAACTCACCGAGTCAAAGCGTTTCGCCGTTTGCGGAAGAAGTCTGATGTAGAACAAGTAGCAGAAGCATACATGCTCAAGAGGGATCACCCGAAATTCAAAGGCAACTGAATTTCGGCAACCGGGCATCGAAGTCGGAATGCCGCGAAACTCACCGAGTCAAAGCGTTTCGCCGTTTGCGGAAGAAAGTCTGATGTAGAACAAGTAGCAGAAGCATACATGCTCAAGAGGGATCACCCGAAATTCAAAGGCAACTGAATTTCGGCAACCGGGGCATCGAAGTCGGAATGCCGCGAAACTCACCGAGTCAAAGCGTTTCGCCGTTTGCGGAAGAAAGTCTGATGTAGAACAAGTAGCAGAAGCATACATGCTCAAGAGGGATCACCCGAAATTCAAAGGCAACTGAATTTCGGCAACGGGGCATCGAAGTCGGAATGCCGCGAAACTCACCGAGTCAAAGCGTTTCGCCGTTTGCGGAAGAAAGTCTGATGTAGAACAAGTAGCAGAAGCATACATGCTCAAGAGGGATCACCCGAAATTCAAAGGCAACTGAATTTCGGCAACCGGGGCATCGAAGTCGGAATGCCGCGAAACTCACCGAGTCAAAGCGTTTCGCCGTTTGCGGAAGAAAGTCTGATGTAGAACAAGTAGCAGAAGCATACATGCTCAAGAGGGATCACCCGAAATTCAAAGGCAACTGAATTTCGGCAACCGGGGCATCGAAGTCGGAATGCCGCGAAACTCACCGAGTCAAAGCGTTTCGCCGTTTGCGGAAGAAAGTCTGATGTAGAACAAGTAGCAGAAGCATACATGCTCAAGAGGGATCACCCGAAATTCAAAGGCAACTGAATTTCGGCAACCGGGGCATCGAAGTCGGAATGCCGCGAAACTCACCGAGTCAAAGCGTTTCGCCGTTTGCGGAAGAAAGTCTGATGTAGAACAAGTAGCAGAAGCATACATGCTCAAGAGGGATCACCCGAAATTCAAAGGCAACTGAATTTCGGCAACCGGGGCATCGAAGTCGGAATGCCGCGAAACTCACCGAGTCAAAGCGTTTCGCCGTTTGCGGAAGAAAGTCTGATGTAGAACAAGTAGCAGAAGCATACATGCTCAAGAGGGATCACCCGAAATTCAAAGGCAACTGAATTTCGGCAACCGGGGCATCGAAGTCGGAATGCCGCGAAACTCACCGAGTCAAAGCGTTTCGCCGTTTGCGGAAGAAAGTCTGATGTAGAACAAGTAGCAGAAGCATACATGCTCAAGAGGGATCACCCGAAATTCAAAGGCAACTGAATTTCGGCAACCGGGGCATCGAAGTCGGAATGCCGCGAAACTCACCGAGTCAAAGCGTTTCGCCGTTTGCGGAAGAAAGTCTGATGTAGAACAAGTAGCAGAAGCATACATGCTCAAGAGGGATCACCCGAAATTCAAAGGCAACTGAATTTCGGCAAACGGGGCATCGAAGTCGGAATGCCGCGAAACTCACCGAGTCAAAGCGTTTCGCCGTTTGCGGAAGAAGTCTGATGTAGAACAAGTAGCAGAAGCATACATGCTCAAGAGGGATCACCCGAAATTCAAAGGCAACTGAATTTCGGCAACCGGGGCATCGAAGTCGGAATGCCGCGAAACTCACCGAGTCAAAGCGTTTCGCCGTTTGCGGAAGAAAGTCTGATGTAGAACAAGTAGCAGAAGCATACATGCTCAAGAGGGATCACCCGAAATTCAAAGGCAACTGAATTTCGGCAACCGGGGCATCGAAGTCGGAATGCCGCGAAACTCACCGAGTCAAAGCGTTTCGCCGTTTGCGGAAGAAAGTCTGATGTAGAACAAGTAGCAGAAGCATACATGCTCAAGAGGGATCACCCGAAATTCAAAGGCAACTGAATTTCGGCAACCGGGGCATCGAAGTCGGAATGCCGCGAAACTCACCGAGTCAAAGCGTTTCGCCGTTTGCGGAAGAAAGTCTGATGTAGAACAAGTAGCAGAAGCATACATGCTCAAGAGGGATCACCCGAAATTCAAAGGCAACTGAATTTCGGCAACCGGGGCATCGAAGTCGGAATGCCGCGAAACTCACCGAGTCAAAGCGTTTCGCCGTTTGCGGAAGAAAGTCTGATGTAGAACAAGTAGCAGAAGCATACATGCTCAAGAGGGATCACCCGAAATTCAAAGGCAACTGAATTTCGGCAACCGGGGCATCGAAGTCGGAATGCCGCGAAACTCACCGAGTCAAAGCGTTTCGCCGTTTGCGGAGAAAGTCTGATGTAGAACAAGTAGCAGAAGCATACATGCTCAAGAGGGATCACCCGAAATTCAAAGGCAACTGAATTTCGGCAACCGGGGCATCGAAGTCGGAATGCCGCGAAACTCACCGAGTCAAAGCGTTTCGCCGTTTGCGGAAGAAAGTCTGATGTAGAACAAGTAGCAGAAGCATACATGCTCAAGAGGGATCACCCGAAATTCAAAGGCAACTGAATTTCGGCAACCGGGGCATCGAAGTCGGAATGCCGCGAAACTCACCGAGTCAAAGCGTTTCGCCGTTTGCGGAAGAAAGTCTGATGTAGAACAAGTAGCAGAAGCATACATGCTCAAGAGGGATCACCCGAAATTCAAAGGCAACTGAATTTCGGCAACCGGGGCATCGAAGTCGGAATGCCGCGAAACTCACCGAGTCAAAGCGTTTCGCCGTTTGCGGAAGAAAGTCTGATGTAGAACAAGTAGCAGAAGCATACATGCTCAAGAGGGATCACCCGAAATTCAAAGGCAACTGAATTTCGGCAACCGGGGCATCGAAGTCGGAATGCCGCGAAACTCACCGAGTCAAAGCGTTTCGCCGTTTGCGGAAGAAAGTCTGATGTAGAACAAGTAGCAGAAGCATACATGCTCAAGAGGGATCACCCGAAATTCAAAGGCAACTGAATTTCGGCAACCGGGGCATCGAAGTCGGAATGCCGCGAAACTCACCGAGTCAAAGCGTTTCGCCGTTTGCGGAAGAAGTCTGATGTAGAACAAGTAGCAGAAGCATACATGCTCAAGAGGGATCACCCGAAATTCAAAGGCAACTGAATTTCGGCAACCGGGGCATCGAAGTCGGAATGCCGCGAAACTCACCGAGTCAAAGCGTTTCGCCGTTTGCGGAAGAAGTCTGATGTAGAACAAGTAGCAGAAGCATACATGCTCAAGAGGGATCACCCGAAATTCAAAGGCAACTGAATTTCGGCAACCGGGGCATCGAAGTCGGAATGCCGCGAAACTCACCGAGTCAAAGCGTTTCGCCGTTTGCGGAAGAAAGTCTGATGTAGAACAAGTAGCAGAAGCATACATGCTCAAGAGGGATCACCCGAAATTCAAAGGCAACTGAATTTCGGCAACCGGGGCATCGAAGTCGGAATGCCGCGAAACTCACCGAGTCAAAGCGTTTCGCCGTTTGCGGAAGAAAGTCTGATGTAGAACAAGTAGCAGAAGCATACATGCTCAAGAGGGATCACCCGAAATTCAAAGGCAACTGAATTTCGGCAACGGGGCATCGAAGTCGGAATGCCGCGAAACTCACCGAGTCAAAGCGTTTCGCCGTTTGCGGAAGAAAGTCTGATGTAGAACAAGTAGCAGAAGCATACATGCTCAAGAGGGATCACCCGAAATTCAAAGGCAACTGAATTTCGGCAACCGGGGCATCGAAGTCGGAATGCCGCGAAACTCACCGAGTCAAAGCGTTTCGCCGTTTGCGGAAGAAGTCTGATGTAGAACAAGTAGCAGAAGCATACATGCTCAAGAGGGATCACCCGAAATTCAAAGGCAACTGAATTTCGGCAACCGGGGCATCGAAGTCGGAATGCCGCGAAACTCACCGAGTCAAAGCGTTTCGCCGTTTGCGGAAGAAGTCTGATGTAGAACAAGTAGCAGAAGCATACATGCTCAAGAGGGATCACCCGAAATTCAAAGGCAACTGAATTTCGGCAACCGGGGCATCGAAGTCGGAATGCCGCGAAACTCACCGAGTCAAAGCGTTTCGCCGTTTGCGGAAGAAAGTCTGATGTAGAACAAGTAGCAGAAGCATACATGCTCAAGAGGGATCACCCGAAATTCAAAGGCAACTGAATTTCGGCAACCGGGGCATCGAAGTCGGAATGCCGCGAAACTCACCGAGTCAAAGCGTTTCGCCGTTTGCGGAAGAAGTCTGATGTAGAACAAGTAGCAGAAGCATACATGCTCAAGAGGGATCACCCGAAATTCAAAGGCAACTGAATTTCGGCAACCGGGGCATCGAAGTCGGAATGCCGCGAAACTCACCGAGTCAAAGCGTTTCGCCGTTTGCGGAAGAAAGTCTGATGTAGAACAAGTAGCAGAAGCATACATGCTCAAGAGGGATCACCCGAAATTCAAAGGCAACTGAATTTCGGCAACCGGGGCATCGAAGTCGGAATGCCGCGAAACTCACCGAGTCAAAGCGTTTCGCCGTTTGCGGAAGAAGTCTGATGTAGAACAAGTAGCAGAAGCATACATGCTCAAGAGGGATCACCCGAAATTCAAAGGCAACTGAATTTCGGCAACGGGGCATCGAAGTCGGAATGCCGCGAAACTCACCGAGTCAAAGCGTTTCGCCGTTTGCGGAAGAAAGTCTGATGTAGAACAAGTAGCAGAAGCATACATGCTCAAGAGGGATCACCCGAAATTCAAAGGCAACTGAATTTCGGCAACCGGGGCATCGAAGTCGGAATGCCGCGAAACTCACCGAGTCAAAGCGTTTCGCCGTTTGCGGAAGAAAGTCTGATGTAGAACAAGTAGCAGAAGCATACATGCTCAAGAGGGATCACCCGAAATTCAAAGGCAACTGAATTTCGGCAACCGGGGCATCGAAGTCGGAATGCCGCGAAACTCACCGAGTCAAAGCGTTTCGCCGTTTGCGGAAGAAAGTCTGATGTAGAACAAGTAGCAGAAGCATACATGCTCAAGAGGGATCACCCGAAATTCAAAGGCAACTGAATTTCGGCAACGGGGCATCGAAGTCGGAATGCCGCGAAACTCACCGAGTCAAAGCGTTTCGCCGTTTGCGGAAGAAAGTCTGATGTAGAACAAGTAGCAGAAGCATACATGCTCAAGAGGGATCACCCGAAATTCAAAGGCAACTGAATTTCGGCAACCGGGGCATCGAAGTCGGAATGCCGCGAAACTCACCGAGTCAAAGCGTTTCGCCGTTTGCGGAAGAAAGTCTGATGTAGAACAAGTAGCAGAAGCATACATGCTCAAGAGGGATCACCCGAAATTCAAAGGCAACTGAATTTCGGCAACCGGGGCATCGAAGTCGGAATGCCGCGAAACTCACCGAGTCAAAGCGTTTCGCCGTTTGCGGAAGAAAGTCTGATGTAGAACAAGTAGCAGAAGCATACATGCTCAAGAGGGATCACCCGAAATTCAAAGGCAACTGAATTTCGGCAACCGGGGCATCGAAGTCGGAATGCCGCGAAACTCACCGAGTCAAAGCGTTTCGCCGTTTGCGGAAGAAGTCTGATGTAGAACAAGTAGCAGAAGCATACATGCTCAAGAGGGATCACCCGAAATTCAAAGGCAACTGAATTTCGGCAACCGGGGCATCGAAGTCGGAATGCCGCGAAACTCACCGAGTCAAAGCGTTTCGCCGTTTGCGGAAGAAAGTCTGATGTAGAACAAGTAGCAGAAGCATACATGCTCAAGAGGGATCACCCGAAATTCAAAGGCAACTGAATTTCGGCAACCGGGGCATCGAAGTCGGAATGCCGCGAAACTCACCGAGTCAAAGCGTTTCGCCGTTTGCGGAAGAAAGTCTGATGTAGAACAAGTAGCAGAAGCATACATGCTCAAGAGGGATCACCCGAAATTCAAAGGCAACTGAATTTCGGCAACCGGGGCATCGAAGTCGGAATGCCGCGAAACTCACCGAGTCAAAGCGTTTCGCCGTTTGCGGAAGAAAGTCTGATGTAGAACAAGTAGCAGAAGCATACATGCTCAAGAGGGATCACCCGAAATTCAAAGGCAACTGAATTTCGGCAACCGGGGCATCGAAGTCGGAATGCCGCGAAACTCACCGAGTCAAAGCGTTTCGCCGTTTGCGGAAGAAAGTCTGATGTAGAACAAGTAGCAGAAGCATACATGCTCAAGAGGGATCACCCGAAATTCAAAGGCAACTGAATTTCGGCAACCGGGGCATCGAAGTCGGAATGCCGCGAAACTCACCGAGTCAAAGCGTTTCGCCGTTTGCGGAAGAAAGTCTGATGTAGAACAAGTAGCAGAAGCATACATGCTCAAGAGGGATCACCCGAAATTCAAAGGCAACTGAATTTCGGCAACCGGGGCATCGAAGTCGGAATGCCGCGAAACTCACCGAGTCAAAGCGTTTCGCCGTTTGCGGAAGAAAGTCTGATGTAGAACAAGTAGCAGAAGCATACATGCTCAAGAGGGATCACCCGAAATTCAAAGGCAACTGAATTTCGGCAACCGGGGCATCGAAGTCGGAATGCCGCGAAACTCACCGAGTCAAAGCGTTTCGCCGTTTGCGGAAGAAAGTCTGATGTAGAACAAGTAGCAGAAGCATACATGCTCAAGAGGGATCACCCGAAATTCAAAGGCAACTGAATTTCGGCAACCGGGGCATCGAAGTCGGAATGCCGCGAAACTCACCGAGTCAAAGCGTTTCGCCGTTTGCGGAAGAAAGTCTGATGTAGAACAAGTAGCAGAAGCATACATGCTCAAGAGGGATCACCCGAAATTCAAAGGCAACTGAATTTCGGCAACCGGGGCATCGAAGTCGGAATGCCGCGAAACTCACCGAGTCAAAGCGTTTCGCCGTTTGCGGAAGAAAGTCTGATGTAGAACAAGTAGCAGAAGCATACATGCTCAAGAGGGATCACCCGAAATTCAAAGGCAACTGAATTTCGGCAACCGGGGCATCGAAGTCGGAATGCCGCGAAACTCACCGAGTCAAAGCGTTTCGCCGTTTGCGGAAGAAAGTCTGATGTAGAACAAGTAGCAGAAGCATACATGCTCAAGAGGGATCACCCGAAATTCAAAGGCAACTGAATTTCGGCAACCGGGGCATCGAAGTCGGAATGCCGCGAAACTCACCGAGTCAAAGCGTTTCGCCGTTTGCGGAAGAAAGTCTGATGTAGAACAAGTAGCAGAAGCATACATGCTCAAGAGGGATCACCCGAAATTCAAAGGCAACTGAATTTCGGCAACCGGGGCATCGAAGTCGGAATGCCGCGAAACTCACCGAGTCAAAGCGTTTCGCCGTTTGCGGAAGAAGTCTGATGTAGAACAAGTAGCAGAAGCATACATGCTCAAGAGGGATCACCCGAAATTCAAAGGCAACTGAATTTCGGCAACCGGGGCATCGAAGTCGGAATGCCGCGAAACTCACCGAGTCAAAGCGTTTCGCCGTTTGCGGAAGAAGTCTGATGTAGAACAAGTAGCAGAAGCATACATGCTCAAGAGGGATCACCCGAAATTCAAAGGCAACTGAATTTCGGCAACCGGGGCATCGAAGTCGGAATGCCGCGAAACTCACCGAGTCAAAGCGTTTCGCCGTTTGCGGAAGAAAGTCTGATGTAGAACAAGTAGCAGAAGCATACATGCTCAAGAGGGATCACCCGAAATTCAAAGGCAACTGAATTTCGGCAACCGGGGCATCGAAGTCGGAATGCCGCGAAACTCACCGAGTCAAAGCGTTTCGCCGTTTGCGGAAGAAAGTCTGATGTAGAACAAGTAGCAGAAGCATACATGCTCAAGAGGGATCACCCGAAATTCAAAGGCAACTGAATTTCGGCAACCGGGGCATCGAAGTCGGAATGCCGCGAAACTCACCGAGTCAAAGCGTTTCGCCGTTTGCGGAAGAAAGTCTGATGTAGAACAAGTAGCAGAAGCATACATGCTCAAGAGGGATCACCCGAAATTCAAAGGCAACTGAATTTCGGCAACCGGGGCATCGAAGTCGGAATGCCGCGAAACTCACCGAGTCAAAGCGTTTCGCCGTTTGCGGAAGAAAGTCTGATGTAGAACAAGTAGCAGAAGCATACATGCTCAAGAGGGATCACCCGAAATTCAAAGGCAACTGAATTTCGGCAACCGGGGCATCGAAGTCGGAATGCCGCGAAACTCACCGAGTCAAAGCGTTTCGCCGTTTGCGGAAGAAAGTCTGATGTAGAACAAGTAGCAGAAGCATACATGCTCAAGAGGGATCACCCGAAATTCAAAGGCAACTGAATTTCGGCAACCGGGGCATCGAAGTCGGAATGCCGCGAAACTCACCGAGTCAAAGCGTTTCGCCGTTTGCGGAAGAAAGTCTGATGTAGAACAAGTAGCAGAAGCATACATGCTCAAGAGGGATCACCCGAAATTCAAAGGCAACTGAATTTCGGCAACCGGGGCATCGAAGTCGGAATGCCGCGAAACTCACCGAGTCAAAGCGTTTCGCCGTTTGCGGAAGAAAGTCTGATGTAGAACAAGTAGCAGAAGCATACATGCTCAAGAGGGATCACCCGAAATTCAAAGGCAACTGAATTTCGGCAACGGGGCATCGAAGTCGGAATGCCGCGAAACTCACCGAGTCAAAGCGTTTCGCCGTTTGCGGAAGAAAGTCTGATGTAGAACAAGTAGCAGAAGCATACATGCTCAAGAGGGATCACCCGAAATTCAAAGGCAACTGAATTTCGGCAACCGGGGCATCGAAGTCGGAATGCCGCGAAACTCACCGAGTCAAAGCGTTTCGCCGTTTGCGGAAGAAGTCTGATGTAGAACAAGTAGCAGAAGCATACATGCTCAAGAGGGATCACCCGAAATTCAAAGGCAACTGAATTTCGGCAACCGGGGCATCGAAGTCGGAATGCCGCGAAACTCACCGAGTCAAAGCGTTTCGCCGTTTGCGGAAGAAAGTCTGATGTAGAACAAGTAGCAGAAGCATACATGCTCAAGAGGGATCACCCGAAATTCAAAGGCAACTGAATTTCGGCAACCGGGGCATCGAAGTCGGAATGCCGCGAAACTCACCGAGTCAAAGCGTTTCGCCGTTTGCGGAAGAAAGTTGATGTAGAACAAGTAGCAGAAGCATACATGCTCAAGAGGGATCACCCGAAATTCAAAGGCAACTGAATTTCGGCAACCGGGGCATCGAAGTCGGAATGCCGCGAAACTCACCGAGTCAAAGCGTTTCGCCGTTTGCGGAAGAAAGTCTGATGTAGAACAAGTAGCAGAAGCATACATGCTCAAGAGGGATCACCCGAAATTCAAAGGCAACTGAATTTCGGCAACCGGGGCATCGAAGTCGGAATGCCGCGAAACTCACCGAGTCAAAGCGTTTCGCCGTTTGCGGAAGAAAGTCTGATGTAGAACAAGTAGCAGAAGCATACATGCTCAAGAGGGATCACCCGAAATTCAAAGGCAACTGAATTTCGGCAACCGGGGCATCGAAGTCGGAATGCCGCGAAACTCACCGAGTCAAAGCGTTTCGCCGTTTGCGGAAGAAAGTCTGATGTAGAACAAGTAGCAGAAGCATACATGCTCAAGAGGGATCACCCGAAATTCAAAGGCAACTGAATTTCGGCAACCGGGGCATCGAAGTCGGAATGCCGCGAAACTCACCGAGTCAAAGCGTTTCGCCGTTTGCGGAAGAAGTCTGATGTAGAACAAGTAGCAGAAGCATACATGCTCAAGAGGGATCACCCGAAATTCAAAGGCAACTGAATTTCGGCAACCGGGCATCGAAGTCGGAATGCCGCGAAACTCACCGAGTCAAAGCGTTTCGCCGTTTGCGGAAGAAAGTCTGATGTAGAACAAGTAGCAGAAGCATACATGCTCAAGAGGGATCACCCGAAATTCAAAGGCAACTGAATTTCGGCAACCGGGGCATCGAAGTCGGAATGCCGCGAAACTCACCGAGTCAAAGCGTTTCGCCGTTTGCGGAAGAAAGTCTGATGTAGAACAAGTAGCAGAAGCATACATGCTCAAGAGGGATCACCCGAAATTCAAAGGCAACTGAATTTCGGCAACCGGGGCATCGAAGTCGGAATGCCGCGAAACTCACCGAGTCAAAGCGTTTCGCCGTTTGCGGAAGAAAGTCTGATGTAGAACAAGTAGCAGAAGCATACATGCTCAAGAGGGATCACCCGAAATTCAAAGGCAACTGAATTTCGGCAACCGGGGCATCGAAGTCGGAATGCCGCGAAACTCACCGAGTCAAAGCGTTTCGCCGTTTGCGGAAGAAAGTCTGATGTAGAACAAGTAGCAGAAGCATACATGCTCAAGAGGGATCACCCGAAATTCAAAGGCAACTGAATTTCGGCAACCGGGGCATCGAAGTCGGAATGCCGCGAAACTCACCGAGTCAAAGCGTTTCGCCGTTTGCGGAAGAAAGTCTGATGTAGAACAAGTAGCAGAAGCATACATGCTCAAGAGGGATCACCCGAAATTCAAAGGCAACTGAATTTCGGCAACCGGGGCATCGAAGTCGGAATGCCGCGAAACTCACCGAGTCAAAGCGTTTCGCCGTTTGCGGAAGAAAGTCTGATGTAGAACAAGTAGCAGAAGCATACATGCTCAAGAGGGATCACCCGAAATTCAAAGGCAACTGAATTTCGGCAACCGGGGCATCGAAGTCGGAATGCCGCGAAACTCACCGAGTCAAAGCGTTTCGCCGTTTGCGGAAGAAAGTCTGATGTAGAACAAGTAGCAGAAGCATACATGCTCAAGAGGGATCACCCGAAATTCAAAGGCAACTGAATTTCGGCAACCGGGGCATCGAAGTCGGAATGCCGCGAAACTCACCGAGTCAAAGCGTTTCGCCGTTTGCGGAAGAAGTCTGATGTAGAACAAGTAGCAGAAGCATACATGCTCAAGAGGGATCACCCGAAATTCAAAGGCAACTGAATTTCGGCAACCGGGGCATCGAAGTCGGAATGCCGCGAAACTCACCGAGTCAAAGCGTTTCGCCGTTTGCGGAAGAAGTCTGATGTAGAACAAGTAGCAGAAGCATACATGCTCAAGAGGGATCACCCGAAATTCAAAGGCAACTGAATTTCGGCAACCGGGGCATCGAAGTCGGAATGCCGCGAAACTCACCGAGTCAAAGCGTTTCGCCGTTTGCGGAAGAAAGTCTGATGTAGAACAAGTAGCAGAAGCATACATGCTCAAGAGGGATCACCCGAAATTCAAAGGCAACTGAATTTCGGCAACCGGGGCATCGAAGTCGGAATGCCGCGAAACTCACCGAGTCAAAGCGTTTCGCCGTTTGCGGAAGAAAGTCTGATGTAGAACAAGTAGCAGAAGCATACATGCTCAAGAGGGATCACCCGAAATTCAAAGGCAACTGAATTTCGGCAACCGGGGCATCGAAGTCGGAATGCCGCGAAACTCACCGAGTCAAAGCGTTTCGCCGTTTGCGGAAGAAAGTCTGATGTAGAACAAGTAGCAGAAGCATACATGCTCAAGAGGGATCACCCGAAATTCAAAGGCAACTGAATTTCGGCAACCGGGGCATCGAAGTCGGAATGCCGCGAAACTCACCGAGTCAAAGCGTTTCGCCGTTTGCGGAAGAAAGTCTGATGTAGAACAAGTAGCAGAAGCATACATGCTCAAGAGGGATCACCCGAAATTCAAAGGCAACTGAATTTCGGCAACCGGGCATCGAAGTCGGAATGCCGCGAAACTCACCGAGTCAAAGCGTTTCGCCGTTTGCGGAAGAAGTCTGATGTAGAACAAGTAGCAGAAGCATACATGCTCAAGAGGGATCACCCGAAATTCAAAGGCAACTGAATTTCGGCAACCGGGGCATCGAAGTCGGAATGCCGCGAAACTCACCGAGTCAAAGCGTTTCGCCGTTTGCGGAAGAAAGTCTGATGTAGAACAAGTAGCAGAAGCATACATGCTCAAGAGGGATCACCCGAAATTCAAAGGCAACTGAATTTCGGCAACCGGGGCATCGAAGTCGGAATGCCGCGAAACTCACCGAGTCAAAGCGTTTCGCCGTTTGCGGAAGAAAGTCTGATGTAGAACAAGTAGCAGAAGCATACATGCTCAAGAGGGATCACCCGAAATTCAAAGGCAACTGAATTTCGGCAACCGGGGCATCGAAGTCGGAATGCCGCGAAACTCACCGAGTCAAAGCGTTTCGCCGTTTGCGGAAGAAAGTCTGATGTAGAACAAGTAGCAGAAGCATACATGCTCAAGAGGGATCACCCGAAATTCAAAGGCAACTGAATTTCGGCAACCGGGGCATCGAAGTCGGAATGCCGCGAAACTCACCGAGTCAAAGCGTTTCGCCGTTTGCGGAAGAAAGTCTGATGTAGAACAAGTAGCAGAAGCATACATGCTCAAGAGGGATCACCCGAAATTCAAAGGCAACTGAATTTCGGCAACCGGGGCATCGAAGTCGGAATGCCGCGAAACTCACCGAGTCAAAGCGTTTCGCCGTTTGCGGAAGAAAGTCTGATGTAGAACAAGTAGCAGAAGCATACATGCTCAAGAGGGATCACCCGAAATTCAAAGGCAACTGAATTTCGGCAACCGGGGCATCGAAGTCGGAATGCCGCGAAACTCACCGAGTCAAAGCGTTTCGCCGTTTGCGGAAGAAAGTCTGATGTAGAACAAGTAGCAGAAGCATACATGCTCAAGAGGGATCACCCGAAATTCAAAGGCAACTGAATTTCGGCAACCGGGGCATCGAAGTCGGAATGCCGCGAAACTCACCGAGTCAAAGCGTTTCGCCGTTTGCGGAAGAAAGTCTGATGTAGAACAAGTAGCAGAAGCATACATGCTCAAGAGGGATCACCCGAAATTCAAAGGCAACTGAATTTCGGCAACCGGGGCATCGAAGTCGGAATGCCGCGAAACTCACCGAGTCAAAGCGTTTCGCCGTTTGCGGAAGAAAGTCTGATGTAGAACAAGTAGCAGAAGCATACATGCTCAAGAGGGATCACCCGAAATTCAAAGGCAACTGAATTTCGGCAACCGGGGCATCGAAGTCGGAATGCCGCGAAACTCACCGAGTCAAAGCGTTTCGCCGTTTGCGGAAGAAAGTCTGATGTAGAACAAGTAGCAGAAGCATACATGCTCAAGAGGGATCACCCGAAATTCAAAGGCAACTGAATTTCGGCAACCGGGGCATCGAAGTCGGAATGCCGCGAAACTCACCGAGTCAAAGCGTTTCGCCGTTTGCGGAAGAAAGTCTGATGTAGAACAAGTAGCAGAAGCATACATGCTCAAGAGGGATCACCCGAAATTCAAAGGCAACTGAATTTCGGCAACCGGGGCATCGAAGTCGGAATGCCGCGAAACTCACCGAGTCAAAGCGTTTCGCCGTTTGCGGAAGAAAGTCTGATGTAGAACAAGTAGCAGAAGCATACATGCTCAAGAGGGATCACCCGAAATTCAAAGGCAACTGAATTTCGGCAACCGGGGCATCGAAGTCGGAATGCCGCGAAACTCACCGAGTCAAAGCGTTTCGCCGTTTGCGGAAGAAAGTCTGATGTAGAACAAGTAGCAGAAGCATACATGCTCAAGAGGGATCACCCGAAATTCAAAGGCAACTGAATTTCGGCAACCGGGCATCGAAGTCGGAATGCCGCGAAACTCACCGAGTCAAAGCGTTTCGCCGTTTGCGGAAGAAAGTCTGATGTAGAACAAGTAGCAGAAGCATACATGCTCAAGAGGGATCACCCGAAATTCAAAGGCAACTGAATTTCGGCAACGGGGCATCGAAGTCGGAATGCCGCGAAACTCACCGAGTCAAAGCGTTTCGCCGTTTGCGGAAGAAAGTCTGATGTAGAACAAGTAGCAGAAGCATACATGCTCAAGAGGGATCACCCGAAATTCAAAGGCAACTGAATTTCGGCAACCGGGGCATCGAAGTCGGAATGCCGCGAAACTCACCGAGTCAAAGCGTTTCGCCGTTTGCGGAAGAAAGTCTGATGTAGAACAAGTAGCAGAAGCATACATGCTCAAGAGGGATCACCCGAAATTCAAAGGCAACTGAATTTCGGCAACCGGGGCATCGAAG
The DNA here is from genome assembly GCA_029228515.1 of Populus alba x Populus x berolinensis. Lineage (NCBI taxonomy): Eukaryota > Viridiplantae > Streptophyta > Magnoliopsida > Malpighiales > Salicaceae > Populus > Populus alba x Populus x berolinensis. The sequence goes on along the minus strand of CM055350.1, from coordinate 29,686,655 downwards.
TCGGAATGCCGCGAAACTCACCGAGTCAAAGCGTTTCGCCGTTTGCGGAAGAAGTCTGATGTAGAACAAGTAGCAGAAGCATACATGCTCAAGAGGGATCACCCGAAATTCAAAGGCAACTGAATTTCGGCAACCGGGGCATCGAAGTCGGAATGCCGCGAAACTCACCGAGTCAAAGCGTTTCGCGTTTGCGGAAGAAGTCTGATGTAGAACAAGTAGCAGAAGCATACATGCTCAAGAGGGATCACCCGAAATTCAAAGGCAACTGAATTTCGGCAACCGGGCATCGAAGTCGGAATGCCGCGAAACTCACCGAGTCAAAGCGTTTCGCCGTTTGCGGAAAAGTCTGATGTAGAACAAGTAGCAGAAGCATACATGCTCAAGAGGGATCACCCGAAATTCAAAGGCAACTGAATTTCGGCAACCGGGGCATCGAAGTCGGAATGCCGCGAAACTCACCGAGTCAAAGCGTTTCGCCGTTTGCGGAAGAAAGTCTGATGTAGAACAAGTAGCAGAAGCATACATGCTCAAGAGGGATCACCCGAAATTCAAAGGCAACTGAATTTCGGCAACCGGGGCATCGAAGTCGGAATGCCGCGAAACTCACCGAGTCAAAGCGTTTCGCCGTTTGCGGAAGAAAGTCTGATGTAGAACAAGTAGCAGAAGCATACATGCTCAAGAGGGATCACCCGAAATTCAAAGGCAACTGAATTTCGGCAACCGGGGCATCGAAGTCGGAATGCCGCGAAACTCACCGAGTCAAAGCGTTTCGCCGTTTGCGGAAGAAGTCTGATGTAGAACAAGTAGCAGAAGCATACATGCTCAAGAGGGATCACCCGAAATTCAAAGGCAACTGAATTTCGGCAACCGGGGCATCGAAGTCGGAATGCCGCGAAACTCACCGAGTCAAAGCGTTTCGCCGTTTGCGGAAGAAAGTCTGATGTAGAACAAGTAGCAGAAGCATACATGCTCAAGAGGGATCACCCGAAATTCAAAGGCAACTGAATTTCGGCAACCGGGGCATCGAAGTCGGAATGCCGCGAAACTCACCGAGTCAAAGCGTTTCGCCGTTTGCGGAAGAAAGTCTGATGTAGAACAAGTAGCAGAAGCATACATGCTCAAGAGGGATCACCCGAAATTCAAAGGCAACTGAATTTCGGCAACCGGGGCATCGAAGTCGGAATGCCGCGAAACTCACCGAGTCAAAGCGTTTCGCCGTTTGCGGAAGAAAGTCTGATGTAGAACAAGTAGCAGAAGCATACATGCTCAAGAGGGATCACCCGAAATTCAAAGGCAACTGAATTTCGGCAACCGGGGCATCGAAGTCGGAATGCCGCGAAACTCACCGAGTCAAAGCGTTTCGCCGTTTGCGGAAGAAAGTCTGATGTAGAACAAGTAGCAGAAGCATACATGCTCAAGAGGGATCACCCGAAATTCAAAGGCAACTGAATTTCGGCAACCGGGGCATCGAAGTCGGAATGCCGCGAAACTCACCGAGTCAAAGCGTTTCGCCGTTTGCGGAAGAAAGTCTGATGTAGAACAAGTAGCAGAAGCATACATGCTCAAGAGGGATCACCCGAAATTCAAAGGCAACTGAATTTCGGCAACCGGGGCATCGAAGTCGGAATGCCGCGAAACTCACCGAGTCAAAGCGTTTCGCCGTTTGCGGAAGAAAGTCTGATGTAGAACAAGTAGCAGAAGCATACATGCTCAAGAGGGATCACCCGAAATTCAAAGGCAACTGAATTTCGGCAACCGGGCATCGAAGTCGGAATGCCGCGAAACTCACCGAGTCAAAGCGTTTCGCCGTTTGCGGAAGAAGTCTGATGTAGAACAAGTAGCAGAAGCATACATGCTCAAGAGGGATCACCCGAAATTCAAAGGCAACTGAATTTCGGCAACGGGGCATCGAAGTCGGAATGCCGCGAAACTCACCGAGTCAAAGCGTTTCGCCGTTTGCGGAAGAAAGTCTGATGTAGAACAAGTAGCAGAAGCATACATGCTCAAGAGGGATCACCCGAAATTCAAAGGCAACTGAATTTCGGCAACCGGGGCATCGAAGTCGGAATGCCGCGAAACTCACCGAGTCAAAGCGTTTCGCCGTTTGCGGAAGAAAGTCTGATGTAGAACAAGTAGCAGAAGCATACATGCTCAAGAGGGATCACCCGAAATTCAAAGGCAACTGAATTTCGGCAACCGGGGCATCGAAGTCGGAATGCCGCGAAACTCACCGAGTCAAAGCGTTTCGCCGTTTGCGGAAGAAAGTCTGATGTAGAACAAGTAGCAGAAGCATACATGCTCAAGAGGGATCACCCGAAATTCAAAGGCAACTGAATTTCGGCAACCGGGGCATCGAAGTCGGAATGCCGCGAAACTCACCGAGTCAAAGCGTTTCGCCGTTTGCGGAAGAAGTCTGATGTAGAACAAGTAGCAGAAGCATACATGCTCAAGAGGGATCACCCGAAATTCAAAGGCAACTGAATTTCGGCAACCGGGCATCGAAGTCGGAATGCCGCGAAACTCACCGAGTCAAAGCGTTTCGCCGTTTGCGGAAGAAAGTCTGATGTAGAACAAGTAGCAGAAGCATACATGCTCAAGAGGGATCACCCGAAATTCAAAGGCAACTGAATTTCGGCAACCGGGCATCGAAGTCGGAATGCCGCGAAACTCACCGAGTCAAAGCGTTTCGCCGTTTGCGGAAGAAGTCTGATGTAGAACAAGTAGCAGAAGCATACATGCTCAAGAGGGATCACCCGAAATTCAAAGGCAACTGAATTTCGGCAACCGGGGCATCGAAGTCGGAATGCCGCGAAACTCACCGAGTCAAAGCGTTTCGCCGTTTGCGGAAGAAGTCTGATGTAGAACAAGTAGCAGAAGCATACATGCTCAAGAGGGATCACCCGAAATTCAAAGGCAACTGAATTTCGGCAACGGGGCATCGAAGTCGGAATGCCGCGAAACTCACCGAGTCAAAGCGTTTCGCCGTTTGCGGAAGAAAGTCTGATGTAGAACAAGTAGCAGAAGCATACATGCTCAAGAGGGATCACCCGAAATTCAAAGGCAACTGAATTTCGGCAACCGGGGCATCGAAGTCGGAATGCCGCGAAACTCACCGAGTCAAAGCGTTTCGCCGTTTGCGGAAGAAGTCTGATGTAGAACAAGTAGCAGAAGCATACATGCTCAAGAGGGATCACCGAAATTCAAAGGCAACTGAATTTCGGCAACGGGGCATCGAAGTCGGAATCGAAACTCACCAGTCACAAAGCGTTTCGCCGTTTGCGGAAGAAGTCTGATGTAGAACAAGTAGCAGAAGCATACATGCTCAAGAGGGATCACCCGAAATTCAAAGGCAACTGAATTTCGGCAACCGGGGCATCGAAGTCGGAATGCCGCGAAACTCACCGAGTCAAAGCGTTTCGCCGTTTGCGGAAGAAAGTTGATGTAGAACAAGTAGCAGAAGCATACATGCTCAAGAGGGATCACCCGAAATTCAAAGGCAACTGAATTTCGGCAACCGGGGCATCGAAGTCGGAATGCCGCGAAACTCACCGAGTCAAAGCGTTTCGCCGTTTGCGGAAGAAAGTCTGATGTAGAACAAGTAGCAGAAGCATACATGCTCAAGAGGGATCACCCGAAATTCAAAGGCAACTGAATTTCGGCAACCGGGGCATCGAAGTCGGAATGCCGCGAAACTCACCGAGTCAAAGCGTTTCGCCGTTTGCGGAAGAAAGTCTGATGTAGAACAAGTAGCAGAAGCATACATGCTCAAGAGGGATCACCCGAAATTCAAAGGCAACTGAATTTCGGCAACCGGGCATCGAAGTCGGAATGCCGCGAAACTCACCGAGTCAAAGCGTTTCGCCGTTTGCGGAAGAAAGTCTGATGTAGAACAAGTAGCAGAAGCATACATGCTCAAGAGGGATCACCCGAAATTCAAAGGCAACTGAATTTCGGCAACGGGGCATCGAAGTCGGAATGCCGCGAAACTCACCGAGTCAAAGCGTTTCGCCGTTTGCGGAAGAAAGTCTGATGTAGAACAAGTAGCAGAAGCATACATGCTCAAGAGGGATCACCCGAAATTCAAAGGCAACTGAATTTCGGCAACCGGGGCATCGAAGTCGGAATGCCGCGAAACTCACCGAGTCAAAGCGTTTCGCCGTTTGCGGAAGAAAGTCTGATGTAGAACAAGTAGCAGAAGCATACATGCTCAAGAGGGATCACCCGAAATTCAAAGGCAACTGAATTTCGGCAACCGGGGCATCGAAGTCGGAATGCCGCGAAACTCACCGAGTCAAAGCGTTTCGCCTTTGCGGAAGAAGTCTGATGTAGAACAAGTAGCAGAAGCATACATGCTCAAGAGGGATCACCCGAAATTCAAAGGCAACTGAATTTCGGCAACCGGGGCATCGAAGTCGGAATGCCGCGAAACTCACCGAGTCAAAGCGTTTCGCCGTTTGCGGAAGAAAGTCTGATGTAGAACAAGTAGCAGAAGCATACATGCTCAAGAGGGATCACCCGAAATTCAAAGGCAACTGAATTTCGGCAACGGGGCATCGAAGTCGGAATGCCGCGAAACTCACCGAGTCAAAGCGTTTCGCCGTTTGCGGAAGAAGTCTGATGTAGAACAAGTAGCAGAAGCATACATGCTCAAGAGGGATCACCCGAAATTCAAAGGCAACTGAATTTCGGCAACCGGGGCATCGAAGTCGGAATGCCGCGAAACTCACCGAGTCAAAGCGTTTCGCGTTTGCGGAAGAAAGTCTGATGTAGAACAAGTAGCAGAAGCATACATGCTCAAGAGGGATCACCCGAAATTCAAAGGCAACTGAATTTCGGCAACCGGGCATCGAAGTCGGAATGCCGCGAAACTCACCGAGTCAAAGCGTTTCGCCGTTTGCGGAAGAAGTCTGATGTAGAACAAGTAGCAGAAGCATACATGCTCAAGAGGGATCACCCGAAATTCAAAGGCAACTGAATTTCGGCAACCGGGGCATCGAAGTCGGAATGCCGCGAAACTCACCGAGTCAAAGCGTTTCGCCGTTTGCGGAAGAAAGTCTGATGTAGAACAAGTAGCAGAAGCATACATGCTCAAGAGGGATCACCCGAAATTCAAAGGCAACTGAATTTCGGCAACGGGGCATCGAAGTCGGAATGCCGCGAAACTCACCGAGTCAAAGCGTTTCGCCGTTTGCGGAAGAAAGTCTGATGTAGAACAAGTAGCAGAAGCATACATGCTCAAGAGGGATCACCCGAAATTCAAAGGCAACTGAATTTCGGCAACGGGGCATCGAAGTCGGAATGCCGCGAAACTCACCGAGTCAAAGCGTTTCGCCGTTTGCGGAAGAAAGTCTGATGTAGAACAAGTAGCAGAAGCATACATGCTCAAGAGGGATCACCCGAAATTCAAAGGCAACTGAATTTCGGCAACCGGGGCATCGAAGTCGGAATGCCGCGAAACTCACCGAGTCAAAGCGTTTCGCCGTTTGCGGAAGAAAGTCTGATGTAGAACAAGTAGCAGAAGCATACATGCTCAAGAGGGATCACCCGAAATTCAAAGGCAACTGAATTTCGGCAACGGGGCATCGAAGTCGGAATGCCGCGAAACTCACCGAGTCAAAGCGTTTCGCCGTTTGCGGAAGAGAAGTCTGATGTAGAACAAGTAGCAGAAGCATACATGCTCAAGAGGGATCACCCGAAATTCAAAGGCAACTGAATTTCGGCAACGGGGCATCGAAGTCGGAATGCCGCGAAACTCACCGAGTCAAAGCGTTTCGCCGTTTGCGGAAGAAAGTCTGATGTAGAACAAGTAGCAGAAGCATACATGCTCAAGAGGGATCACCCGAAATTCAAAGGCAACTGAATTTCGGCAACCGGGGCATCGAAGTCGGAATGCCGCGAAACTCACCGAGTCAAAGCGTTTCGCCGTTTGCGGAAGAAGTCTGATGTAGAACAAGTAGCAGAAGCATACATGCTCAAGAGGGATCACCCGAAATTCAAAGGCAACTGAATTTCGGCAACCGGGGCATCGAAGTCGGAATGCCGCGAAACTCACCGAGTCAAAGCGTTTCGCCGTTTGCGGAAGAAGTCTGATGTAGAACAAGTAGCAGAAGCATACATGCTCAAGAGGGATCACCCGAAATTCAAAGGCAACTGAATTTCGGCAACCGGGGCATCGAAGTCGGAATGCCGCGAAACTCACCGAGTCAAAGCGTTTCGCCGTTTGCGGAAGAAAGTCTGATGTAGAACAAGTAGCAGAAGCATACATGCTCAAGAGGGATCACCCGAAATTCAAAGGCAACTGAATTTCGGCAACCGGGGCATCGAAGTCGGAATGCCGCGAAACTCACCGAGTCAAAGCGTTTCGCCGTTTGCGGAAGAAAGTCTGATGTAGAACAAGTAGCAGAAGCATACATGCTCAAGAGGGATCACCCGAAATTCAAAGGCAACTGAATTTCGGCAACGGGGCATCGAAGTCGGAATGCCGCGAAACTCACCGAGTCAAAGCGTTTCGCCGTTTGCGGAAGAAAGTCTGATGTAGAACAAGTAGCAGAAGCATACATGCTCAAGAGGGATCACCCGAAATTCAAAGGCAACTGAATTTCGGCAACCGGGGCATCGAAGTCGGAATGCCGCGAAACTCACCGAGTCAAAGCGTTTCGCCGTTTGCGGAAGAAAGTCTGATGTAGAACAAGTAGCAGAAGCATACATGCTCAAGAGGGATCACCCGAAATTCAAAGGCAACTGAATTTCGGCAACCGGGGCATCGAAGTCGGAATGCCGCGAAACTCACCGAGTCAAAGCGTTTCGCCGTTTGCGGAAGAAGTCTGATGTAGAACAAGTAGCAGAAGCATACATGCTCAAGAGGGATCACCCGAAATTCAAAGGCAACTGAATTTCGGCAACCGGGGCATCGAAGTCGGAATGCCGCGAAACTCACCGAGTCAAAGCGTTTCGCCGTTTGCGGAAGAAAGTCTGATGTAGAACAAGTAGCAGAAGCATACATGCTCAAGAGGGATCACCCGAAATTCAAAGGCAACTGAATTTCGGCAACCGGGGCATCGAAGTCGGAATGCCGCGAAACTCACCGAGTCAAAGCGTTTCGCCGTTTGCGGAAGAAGTCTGATGTAGAACAAGTAGCAGAAGCATACATGCTCAAGAGGGATCACCCGAAATTCAAAGGCAACTGAATTTCGGCAACCGGGGCATCGAAGTCGGAATGCCGCGAAACTCACCGAGTCAAAGCGTTTCGCCGTTTGCGGAAGAAGTCTGATGTAGAACAAGTAGCAGAAGCATACATGCTCAAGAGGGATCACCCGAAATTCAAAGGCAACTGAATTTCGGCAACCGGGGCATCGAAGTCGGAATGCCGCGAAACTCACCGAGTCAAAGCGTTTCGCCGTTTGCGGAAGAAAGTCTGATGTAGAACAAGTAGCAGAAGCATACATGCTCAAGAGGGATCACCCGAAATTCAAAGGCAACTGAATTTCGGCAACCGGGGCATCGAAGTCGGAATGCCGCGAAACTCACCGAGTCAAAGCGTTTCGCCGTTTGCGGAAGAAAGTCTGATGTAGAACAAGTAGCAGAAGCATACATGCTCAAGAGGGATCACCCGAAATTCAAAGGCAACTGAATTTCGGCAACCGGGGCATCGAAGTCGGAATGCCGCGAAACTCACCGAGTCAAAGCGTTTCGCCGTTTGCGGAAGAAAGTCTGATGTAGAACAAGTAGCAGAAGCATACATGCTCAAGAGGGATCACCCGAAATTCAAAGGCAACTGAATTTCGGCAACCGGGGCATCGAAGTCGGAATGCCGCGAAACTCACCGAGTCAAAGCGTTTCGCCGTTTGCGGAAGAAAGTCTGATGTAGAACAAGTAGCAGAAGCATACATGCTCAAGAGGGATCACCCGAAATTCAAAGGCAACTGAATTTCGGCAACCGGGGCATCGAAGTCGGAATGCCGCGAAACTCACCGAGTCAAAGCGTTTCGCCGTTTGCGGAAGAAGTCTGATGTAGAACAAGTAGCAGAAGCATACATGCTCAAGAGGGATCACCCGAAATTCAAAGGCAACTGAATTTCGGCAACCGGGGCATCGAAGTCGGAATGCCGCGAAACTCACCGAGTCAAAGCGTTTCGCCGTTTGCGGAAGAAAGTCTGATGTAGAACAAGTAGCAGAAGCATACATGCTCAAGAGGGATCACCCGAAATTCAAAGGCAACTGAATTTCGGCAACCGGGGCATCGAAGTCGGAATGCCGCGAAACTCACCGAGTCAAAGCGTTTCGCCGTTTGCGGAAGAAGTCTGATGTAGAACAAGTAGCAGAAGCATACATGCTCAAGAGGGATCACCCGAAATTCAAAGGCAACTGAATTTCGGCAACCGGGGCATCGAAGTCGGAATGCCGCGAAACTCACCGAGTCAAAGCGTTTCGCCGTTTGCGGAAGAAAGTCTGATGTAGAACAAGTAGCAGAAGCATACATGCTCAAGAGGGATCACCCGAAATTCAAAGGCAACTGAATTTCGGCAACCGGGGCATCGAAGTCGGAATGCCGCGAAACTCACCGAGTCAAAGCGTTTCGCCGTTTGCGGAAGAAAGTCTGATGTAGAACAAGTAGCAGAAGCATACATGCTCAAGAGGGATCACCCGAAATTCAAAGGCAACTGAATTTCGGCAACCGGGGCATCGAAGTCGGAATGCCGCGAAACTCACCGAGTCAAAGCGTTTCGCCGTTTGCGGAAGAAAGTCTGATGTAGAACAAGTAGCAGAAGCATACATGCTCAAGAGGGATCACCCGAAATTCAAAGGCAACTGAATTTCGGCAACCGGGGCATCGAAGTCGGAATGCCGCGAAACTCACCGAGTCAAAGCGTTTCGCCGTTTGCGGAAGAAGTCTGATGTAGAACAAGTAGCAGAAGCATACATGCTCAAGAGGGATCACCCGAAATTCAAAGGCAACTGAATTTCGGCAACCGGGGCATCGAAGTCGGAATGCCGCGAAACTCACCGAGTCAAAGCGTTTCGCCGTTTGCGGAAGAAGTCTGATGTAGAACAAGTAGCAGAAGCATACATGCTCAAGAGGGATCACCCGAAATTCAAAGGCAACTGAATTTCGGCAACCGGGGCATCGAAGTCGGAATGCCGCGAAACTCACCGAGTCAAAGCGTTTCGCCGTTTGCGGAAGAAAGTCTGATGTAGAACAAGTAGCAGAAGCATACATGCTCAAGAGGGATCACCCGAAATTCAAAGGCAACTGAATTTCGGCAACCGGGGCATCGAAGTCGGAATGCCGCGAAACTCACCGAGTCAAAGCGTTTCGCCGTTTGCGGAAGAAGTCTGATGTAGAACAAGTAGCAGAAGCATACATGCTCAAGAGGGATCACCCGAAATTCAAAGGCAACTGAATTTCGGCAACCGGGGCATCGAAGTCGGAATGCCGCGAAACTCACCGAGTCAAAGCGTTTCGCCGTTTGCGGAAGAAAGTCTGATGTAGAACAAGTAGCAGAAGCATACATGCTCAAGAGGGATCACCCGAAATTCAAAGGCAACTGAATTTCGGCAACCGGGGCATCGAAGTCGGAATGCCGCGAAACTCACCGAGTCAAAGCGTTTCGCCGTTTGCGGAAGAAGTCTGATGTAGAACAAGTAGCAGAAGCATACATGCTCAAGAGGGATCACCCGAAATTCAAAGGCAACTGAATTTCGGCAACCGGGGCATCGAAGTCGGAATGCCGCGAAACTCACCGAGTCAAAGCGTTTCGCCGTTTGCGGAAGAAAGTCTGATGTAGAACAAGTAGCAGAAGCATACATGCTCAAGAGGGATCACCCGAAATTCAAAGGCAACTGAATTTCGGCAACCGGGGCATCGAAGTCGGAATGCCGCGAAACTCACCGAGTCAAAGCGTTTCGCCGTTTGCGGAAGAAAGTCTGATGTAGAACAAGTAGCAGAAGCATACATGCTCAAGAGGGATCACCCGAAATTCAAAGGCAACTGAATTTCGGCAACCGGGGCATCGAAGTCGGAATGCCGCGAAACTCACCGAGTCAAAGCGTTTCGCCGTTTGCGGAAGAAAGTCTGATGTAGAACAAGTAGCAGAAGCATACATGCTCAAGAGGGATCACCCGAAATTCAAAGGCAACTGAATTTCGGCAACCGGGGCATCGAAGTCGGAATGCCGCGAAACTCACCGAGTCAAAGCGTTTCGCCGTTTGCGGAAGAAGTCTGATGTAGAACAAGTAGCAGAAGCATACATGCTCAAGAGGGATCACCCGAAATTCAAAGGCAACTGAATTTCGGCAACCGGGGCATCGAAGTCGGAATGCCGCGAAACTCACCGAGTCAAAGCGTTTCGCCGTTTGCGGAAGAAAGTCTGATGTAGAACAAGTAGCAGAAGCATACATGCTCAAGAGGGATCACCCGAAATTCAAAGGCAACTGAATTTCGGCAACCGGGGCATCGAAGTCGGAATGCCGCGAAACTCACCGAGTCAAAGCGTTTCGCCGTTTGCGGAAGAAGTCTGATGTAGAACAAGTAGCAGAAGCATACATGCTCAAGAGGGATCACCCGAAATTCAAAGGCAACTGAATTTCGGCAACCGGGGCATCGAAGTCGGAATGCCGCGAAACTCACCGAGTCAAAGCGTTTCGCCGTTTGCGGAAGAAGTCTGATGTAGAACAAGTAGCAGAAGCATACATGCTCAAGAGGGATCACCCGAAATTCAAAGGCAACTGAATTTCGGCAACCGGGGCATCGAAGTCGGAATGCCGCGAAACTCACCGAGTCAAAGCGTTTCGCCGTTTGCGGAAGAAAGTCTGATGTAGAACAAGTAGCAGAAGCATACATGCTCAAGAGGGATCACCCGAAATTCAAAGGCAACTGAATTTCGGCAACCGGGGCATCGAAGTCGGAATGCCGCGAAACTCACCGAGTCAAAGCGTTTCGCCGTTTGCGGAAGAAAGTCTGATGTAGAACAAGTAGCAGAAGCATACATGCTCAAGAGGGATCACCCGAAATTCAAAGGCAACTGAATTTCGGCAACCGGGGCATCGAAGTCGGAATGCCGCGAAACTCACCGAGTCAAAGCGTTTCGCCGTTTGCGGAAGAAGTCTGATGTAGAACAAGTAGCAGAAGCATACATGCTCAAGAGGGATCACCCGAAATTCAAAGGCAACTGAATTTCGGCAACCGGGGCATCGAAGTCGGAATGCCGCGAAACTCACCGAGTCAAAGCGTTTCGCCGTTTGCGGAAGAAAGTCTGATGTAGAACAAGTAGCAGAAGCATACATGCTCAAGAGGGATCACCCGAAATTCAAAGGCAACTGAATTTCGGCAACCGGGGCATCGAAGTCGGAATGCCGCGAAACTCACCGAGTCAAAGCGTTTCGCCGTTTGCGGAAGAAGTCTGATGTAGAACAAGTAGCAGAAGCATACATGCTCAAGAGGGATCACCCGAAATTCAAAGGCAACTGAATTTCGGCAACCGGGGCATCGAAGTCGGAATGCCGCGAAACTCACCGAGTCAAAGCGTTTCGCCGTTTGCGGAAGAAAGTCTGATGTAGAACAAGTAGCAGAAGCATACATGCTCAAGAGGGATCACCCGAAATTCAAAGGCAACTGAATTTCGGCAACCGGGGCATCGAAGTCGGAATGCCGCGAAACTCACCGAGTCAAAGCGTTTCGCCGTTTGCGGAAGAAAGTCTGATGTAGAACAAGTAGCAGAAGCATACATGCTCAAGAGGGATCACCCGAAATTCAAAGGCAACTGAATTTCGGCAACCGGGGCATCGAAGTCGGAATGCCGCGAAACTCACCGAGTCAAAGCGTTTCGCCGTTTGCGGAAGAAAGTCTGATGTAGAACAAGTAGCAGAAGCATACATGCTCAAGAGGGATCACCCGAAATTCAAAGGCAACTGAATTTCGGCAACCGGGGCATCGAAGTCGGAATGCCGCGAAACTCACCGAGTCAAAGCGTTTCGCCGTTTGCGGAAGAAAGTCTGATGTAGAACAAGTAGCAGAAGCATACATGCTCAAGAGGGATCACCCGAAATTCAAAGGCAACTGAATTTCGGCAACCGGGGCATCGAAGTCGGAATGCCGCGAAACTCACCGAGTCAAAGCGTTTCGCCGTTTGCGGAAGAAGTCTGATGTAGAACAAGTAGCAGAAGCATACATGCTCAAGAGGGATCACCCGAAATTCAAAGGCAACTGAATTTCGGCAACCGGGGCATCGAAGTCGGAATGCCGCGAAACTCACCGAGTCAAAGCGTTTCGCCGTTTGCGGAAGAAAGTCTGATGTAGAACAAGTAGCAGAAGCATACATGCTCAAGAGGGATCACCCGAAATTCAAAGGCAACTGAATTTCGGCAACGGGGCATCGAAGTCGGAATGCCGCGAAACTCACCGAGTCAAAGCGTTTCGCCGTTTGCGGAAGAAAGTCTGATGTAGAACAAGTAGCAGAAGCATACATGCTCAAGAGGGATCACCCGAAATTCAAAGGCAACTGAATTTCGGCAACCGGGGCATCGAAGTCGGAATGCCGCGAAACTCACCGAGTCAAAGCGTTTCGCCGTTTGCGGAAGAAAGTCTGATGTAGAACAAGTAGCAGAAGCATACATGCTCAAGAGGGATCACCCGAAATTCAAAGGCAACTGAATTTCGGCAACCGGGGCATCGAAGTCGGAATGCCGCGAAACTCACCGAGTCAAAGCGTTTCGCCGTTTGCGGAAGAAAGTCTGATGTAGAACAAGTAGCAGAAGCATACATGCTCAAGAGGGATCACCCGAAATTCAAAGGCAACTGAATTTCGGCAACCGGGGCATCGAAGTCGGAATGCCGCGAAACTCACCGAGTCAAAGCGTTTCGCCGTTTGCGGAAGAAAGTCTGATGTAGAACAAGTAGCAGAAGCATACATGCTCAAGAGGGATCACCCGAAATTCAAAGGCAACTGAATTTCGGCAACCGGGGCATCGAAGTCGGAATGCCGCGAAACTCACCGAGTCAAAGCGTTTCGCCGTTTGCGGAAGAAAGTCTGATGTAGAACAAGTAGCAGAAGCATACATGCTCAAGAGGGATCACCCGAAATTCAAAGGCAACTGAATTTCGGCAACCGGGGCATCGAAGTCGGAATGCCGCGAAACTCACCGAGTCAAAGCGTTTCGCCGTTTGCGGAAGAAGTCTGATGTAGAACAAGTAGCAGAAGCATACATGCTCAAGAGGGATCACCCGAAATTCAAAGGCAACTGAATTTCGGCAACCGGGGCATCGAAGTCGGAATGCCGCGAAACTCACCGAGTCAAAGCGTTTCGCCGTTTGCGGAAGAAAGTCTGATGTAGAACAAGTAGCAGAAGCATACATGCTCAAGAGGGATCACCCGAAATTCAAAGGCAACTGAATTTCGGCAACCGGGGCATCGAAGTCGGAATGCCGCGAAACTCACCGAGTCAAAGCGTTTCGCCGTTTGCGGAAGAAAGTCTGATGTAGAACAAGTAGCAGAAGCATACATGCTCAAGAGGGATCACCCGAAATTCAAAGGCAACTGAATTTCGGCAACCGGGGCATCGAAGTCGGAATGCCGCGAAACTCACCGAGTCAAAGCGTTTCGCCGTTTGCGGAAGAAAGTCTGATGTAGAACAAGTAGCAGAAGCATACATGCTCAAGAGGGATCACCCGAAATTCAAAGGCAACTGAATTTCGGCAACCGGGGCATCGAAGTCGGAATGCCGCGAAACTCACCGAGTCAAAGCGTTTCGCCGTTTGCGGAAGAAAGTCTGATGTAGAACAAGTAGCAGAAGCATACATGCTCAAGAGGGATCACCCGAAATTCAAAGGCAACTGAATTTCGGCAACCGGGGCATCGAAGTCGGAATGCCGCGAAACTCACCGAGTCAAAGCGTTTCGCCGTTTGCGGAAGAAGTCTGATGTAGAACAAGTAGCAGAAGCATACATGCTCAAGAGGGATCACCCGAAATTCAAAGGCAACTGAATTTCGGCAACCGGGGCATCGAAGTCGGAATGCCGCGAAACTCACCGAGTCAAAGCGTTTCGCCGTTTGCGGAAGAAGTCTGATGTAGAACAAGTAGCAGAAGCATACATGCTCAAGAGGGATCACCCGAAATTCAAAGGCAACTGAATTTCGGCAACCGGGGCATCGAAGTCGGAATGCCGCGAAACTCACCGAGTCAAAGCGTTTCGCCGTTTGCGGAAGAAAGTCTGATGTAGAACAAGTAGCAGAAGCATACATGCTCAAGAGGGATCACCCGAAATTCAAAGGCAACTGAATTTCGGCAACCGGGGCATCGAAGTCGGAATGCCGCGAAACTCACCGAGTCAAAGCGTTTCGCCGTTTGCGGAAGAAGTCTGATGTAGAACAAGTAGCAGAAGCATACATGCTCAAGAGGGATCACCCGAAATTCAAAGGCAACTGAATTTCGGCAACCGGGGCATCGAAGTCGGAATGCCGCGAAACTCACCGAGTCAAAGCGTTTCGCCGTTTGCGGAAGAAGTCTGATGTAGAACAAGTAGCAGAAGCATACATGCTCAAGAGGGATCACCCGAAATTCAAAGGCAACTGAATTTCGGCAACCGGGGCATCGAAGTCGGAATGCCGCGAAACTCACCGAGTCAAAGCGTTTCGCCGTTTGCGGAAGAAAGTCTGATGTAGAACAAGTAGCAGAAGCATACATGCTCAAGAGGGATCACCCGAAATTCAAAGGCAACTGAATTTCGGCAACCGGGGCATCGAAGTCGGAATGCCGCGAAACTCACCGAGTCAAAGCGTTTCGCCGTTTGCGGAAGAAAGTCTGATGTAGAACAAGTAGCAGAAGCATACATGCTCAAGAGGGATCACCCGAAATTCAAAGGCAACTGAATTTCGGCAACCGGGGCATCGAAGTCGGAATGCCGCGAAACTCACCGAGTCAAAGCGTTTCGCCGTTTGCGGAAGAAAGTCTGATGTAGAACAAGTAGCAGAAGCATACATGCTCAAGAGGGATCACCCGAAATTCAAAGGCAACTGAATTTCGGCAACCGGGGCATCGAAGTCGGAATGCCGCGAAACTCACCGAGTCAAAGCGTTTCGCCGTTTGCGGAAGAAGTCTGATGTAGAACAAGTAGCAGAAGCATACATGCTCAAGAGGGATCACCCGAAATTCAAAGGCAACTGAATTTCGGCAACCGGGGCATCGAAGTCGGAATGCCGCGAAACTCACCGAGTCAAAGCGTTTCGCCGTTTGCGGAAGAAAGTCTGATGTAGAACAAGTAGCAGAAGCATACATGCTCAAGAGGGATCACCCGAAATTCAAAGGCAACTGAATTTCGGCAACCGGGGCATCGAAGTCGGAATGCCGCGAAACTCACCGAGTCAAAGCGTTTCGCCGTTTGCGGAAGAAAGTCTGATGTAGAACAAGTAGCAGAAGCATACATGCTCAAGAGGGATCACCCGAAATTCAAAGGCAACTGAATTTCGGCAACCGGGGCATCGAAGTCGGAATGCCGCGAAACTCACCGAGTCAAAGCGTTTCGCCGTTTGCGGAAGAAAGTCTGATGTAGAACAAGTAGCAGAAGCATACATGCTCAAGAGGGATCACCCGAAATTCAAAGGCAACTGAATTTCGGCAACCGGGGCATCGAAGTCGGAATGCCGCGAAACTCACCGAGTCAAAGCGTTTCGCCGTTTGCGGAAGAAAGTCTGATGTAGAACAAGTAGCAGAAGCATACATGCTCAAGAGGGATCACCCGAAATTCAAAGGCAACTGAATTTCGGCAACCGGGGCATCGAAGTCGGAATGCCGCGAAACTCACCGAGTCAAAGCGTTTCGCCGTTTGCGGAAGAAAGTCTGATGTAGAACAAGTAGCAGAAGCATACATGCTCAAGAGGGATCACCCGAAATTCAAAGGCAACTGAATTTCGGCAACCGGGGCATCGAAGTCGGAATGCCGCGAAACTCACCGAGTCAAAGCGTTTCGCCGTTTGCGGAAGAAAGTCTGATGTAGAACAAGTAGCAGAAGCATACATGCTCAAGAGGGATCACCCGAAATTCAAAGGCAACTGAATTTCGGCAACGGGGCATCGAAGTCGGAATGCCGCGAAACTCACCGAGTCAAAGCGTTTCGCCGTTTGCGGAAGAAAGTCTGATGTAGAACAAGTAGCAGAAGCATACATGCTCAAGAGGGATCACCCGAAATTCAAAGGCAACTGAATTTCGGCAACCGGGGCATCGAAGTCGGAATGCCGCGAAACTCACCGAGTCAAAGCGTTTCGCCGTTTGCGGAAGAAAGTCTGATGTAGAACAAGTAGCAGAAGCATACATGCTCAAGAGGGATCACCCGAAATTCAAAGGCAACTGAATTTCGGCAACCGGGGCATCGAAGTCGGAATGCCGCGAAACTCACCGAGTCAAAGCGTTTCGCCGTTTGCGGAAGAAAGTCTGATGTAGAACAAGTAGCAGAAGCATACATGCTCAAGAGGGATCACCCGAAATTCAAAGGCAACTGAATTTCGGCAACCGGGCATCGAAGTCGGAATGCCGCGAAACTCACCGAGTCAAAGCGTTTCGCCGTTTGCGGAAGAAGTCTGATGTAGAACAAGTAGCAGAAGCATACATGCTCAAGAGGGATCACCCGAAATTCAAAGGCAACTGAATTTCGGCAACCGGGGCATCGAAGTCGGAATGCCGCGAAACTCACCGAGTCAAAGCGTTTCGCCGTTTGCGGAAGAAAGTCTGATGTAGAACAAGTAGCAGAAGCATACATGCTCAAGAGGGATCACCCGAAATTCAAAGGCAACTGAATTTCGGCAACCGGGGCATCGAAGTCGGAATGCCGCGAAACTCACCGAGTCAAAGCGTTTCGCCGTTTGCGGAAGAAAGTCTGATGTAGAACAAGTAGCAGAAGCATACATGCTCAAGAGGGATCACCCGAAATTCAAAGGCAACTGAATTTCGGCAACCGGGGCATCGAAGTCGGAATGCCGCGAAACTCACCGAGTCAAAGCGTTTCGCCGTTTGCGGAAGAAAGTCTGATGTAGAACAAGTAGCAGAAGCATACATGCTCAAGAGGGATCACCCGAAATTAAAAGGCAACTGAATTTCGGCAAACGGGGCATCGAAGTCGGAATGCCGCGAAACTCACCGAGTCAAAGCGTTTCGCCGTTTGCGGAAGAAAGTCTGATGTAGAACAAGTAGCAGAAGCATACATGCTCAAGAGGGATCACCCGAAATTCAACGGCAACTGAATTTTGGCAACCGGGGCATCGAAGTCGGAATGCCGCGAAACTCACCGAGTCAAAGCGATGCGCTGTTTGCGGAAGAAAGTCTGATGTAGAACAAGTAGCAGAAGCATACATGCGCAAGAGGGATCACCCGAAATTCAAAGGCAACTGAATTTTGGCAACCGGGGCATCGAAGTCGGAATACCGCGAAAATCCCCCAGTCAAAGCGATGCGCCGTTTACGGAAGAAAGTCTGATGTAGAACAAGTAGCAGAAGCGTACATGCTCAAGAGGGATCACCCGAAATTCAAAGGCAACTGAATTTCGGCAAACGGGGCATCGAAGCTGGAATGCCGCGAAACTCACCGAGTCAAAGCGTTTTGCCCTTTGCGGAAGAAGTCTTATGTAGAACAAGTAGCAGAAGCATACATGCTCAAGAGGGATCACCCGAAATTCAAAGGCAACTGAATTTCCGCAACCGGGGCATCAAAGTCGGAATGCCGTGAAACTCACCGAGTCAAAGTATTTCGCCGTTGCGGAAGGAAGTCTTATGTAGAACAAGTAGCAGAAGCATACAGGCTCAAGAGGGATCACCCAAAATTCAAAGGCAACTGAATTTCGACAAACGGGGCATCGAAGTCGGAATGCCGCCAAACTCACGGAGTCAAAGCGTTTCTCCGTTTGCGGAAGCAAGTCTGATGTAGAACAAGTAGCAGAAGCATACATGCTCAAGAGGGATCACCCGAAATTCAAAGGGAACTGATTTTCGGCAACCGGGGCATCGAAGTCGGAATGCCGCGAAACTCACCGAGTCAAAGCGTTTCGCCGTTTGCGGAAGAAGTCTGATGTAGAACAAGTAGCAGAAGCATACATGCTCAAGAGGGATCACCCGAAATTCAAAGGCAACTGAATTTCGGCAACCGGGGCATCGAAGTCGGAATGCCGCGAAACTCACCGAGTCAAAGCGTTTCGCCGTTTGCGGAAGAAGTCTGATGTAGAACAAGTAGCAGAAGCATACATGCTCAAGAGGGATCACCCGAAATTCAAAGGCAACTGAATTTCGGCAACCGGGGCATCGAAGTCGGAATGCCGCGAAACACCGAGTCAAAGCGTTTCGCCGTTTGCGGGAGGAAGTGTGATGTCGAACAAGTAGCAGAAGCATACTATGCTCAAGTGGGATCACCCGAAATTCAAAGGCAACTGAATTTCGGCAAACGGGGCATCGAAGTCGGAATGCCGCCAAACTCACCGAGTCAAAGCGTTTCGCCCTTTGCAGAAGGAAGTGTTGATGGTAGAACAAGTAGCAGAAGCATACATGCTCAAGAGGGATCACCCGAAATTCAAATGCAACTGAATTTCGGCAAACGGGCATCGAGGTCTGAGTTACCGCGAAAGCACCGAGTCAAAGCGTTTCCACTTGATTGTGAGGAGGAAGTGTGATGTGGAACAAGTAGCAGAAGCCTACATGCTCATAGAGGGATCACCCGAAATTCAAAGGCAACTGACTTTCGGCAACCGGGGCATCGAAGTCGGAATGCCAGCGAACCTAACCGAGTCAAAGCGTTTTTCGCCGTTTTGCGCAGGAAAGTGTGATGAAAGAACAAGTAGCAGAAGCTATTCATGCTCAAGAGGGATCACCCGAAATTCAAAGGCAACTGAATTTCGGCAACCGGGGCATCGAAGTCGGAATGCCGCGAAACTCACCGAGTCAAAGCGTTTCGCCGTTTGCGGAAGAAGTCTGATGTAGAACAAGTAGCAGAAGCATACATGCTCAAGAGGGATCACCCGAAATTCAAAGGCAACTGAATTTCGGCAACCGGGGCATCGAAGTCGGAATGCCGCGAAACTCACCGAGTCAAAGCGTTTCGCCGTTTGCGGAAGAAAGTCTGATGTAGAACAAGTAGCAGAAGCATACATGCTCAAGAGGGATCACCCGAAATTCAAAGGCAACTGAATTTCGGCAACGGGGCATCGAAGTCGGAATGCCGCGAAACTCGAGTCAAAGCGTTTCGCCGTTTGCGGAAGAAGTCTGATGTAGAACAAGTAGCAAGCATACATGCTCAAGAGGGATCACCCGAAATTCAAAGGCAACTGAATTTCGGCAAACGGGGCATCGAAGTCGGAATGCCGCGAAACTCACCGAGTCAAAGCGTTTCGCCGTTTGCGGAAGAAAGTCTGATGTAGAACAAGTAGCAGAAGCATACATGCTCAAGAGGGATCACCGAAATTCAAAGGCAACTGAATTTCGGCAACCGGGCATCGAAGTCGGAATGCCGCGAAACTCCGAGTCAAAGCGTTTCGCCGTTTGCGGAAGAAAGTCTGATGTAGAACAAGTAGCAGAAGCATACATGCTCAAGAGGGATCACCCGAAATTCAAAGGCAACTGAATTTCGGCAACCGGGGCATCGAAGTCGGAATGCCGCGAAACTCACCGAGTCAAAGCGTTTCGCCGTTTGCGGAAGAAAGTATGATGTAGAACAAGTAGCAGAAGCATACATGCTCAAGAGGGATCACCCGAAATTCAAAGGCAACTGAATTTCGGCAACCGGGGCATCGAAGTCGGAATGCCGCGAAACTCACCGAGTCAAAGCGTTTCGCCGTTTGCGGAAGAAGTATGATGTAACAAGTAGCAGAAGCATACATGCTCAAGAGGGATCACCCGAAATTCAAAGGCAACTGAATTTCGGCAACCGGGCATCGAAGTCGGAATGCCGCGAAACTCACCGAGTCAAAGCGTTTCGGTTTGCGGAAGAAAGTTGATGTAGAACAAGTAGCAGAAGAAGCAAGCATGCTCAAAGAGGTTTCTCAAGGTATTGGAACGCAAAGGGATCACCCGAAATTCAAAGGCAACTGAATTTCGGCAACCGGGGCATCGAAGTCGGAATGCCGCGAAACTCACCGAGTCAAAGCGTTTCGCCGTTTGGAAGAAAGTCTGATGTAGAACAAGTAGCAGAAGCATACATGCTCAAGAGGGATCACCCGAAATTCAAAGGCAACTGAATTTCGGCAACCGGGGCATCGAAGTCGGAATGCCGCGAAACTCACCGAGTCAAAGCGTTTCGCCGTTTGCGGAAGAAGTCTGATGTAGAACAAGTAGCAGAAGCATACATGCTCAAGAGGGATCACCCGAAATTCAAAGGCAACTGAATTTCGGCAACCGGGGCATCGAAGTCGGAATGCCGCGAAACTCACCGAGTCAAAGCGTTTCGCCGTTTGCGCAGAAAGTCTGATGTAGAACAAGTAGCAGAAGCATACATGCTCAAGAGGGATCACCCGAAATTCAAAGGCAACTGAATTTTGGCAACCGGGGCATCGAAGTCGGAATGCCGCGAAACTCACCGAGTCAAAGCGTTTCGCCGTTTGCGGAAGAAAGTCTGATGTAGAACAAGTAGCAGAAGCATACATGCTCATGAGGGATCACCCGAAATTCAAAGGCAACTGAATTTCGGCAACCGGGGCATCGAAGTCGGAATGCCGCGAATCTCACCGAGTCAAAGCGTTTTGCCCTTTTGCGGAAGAAAGTCTGATGTAGAACAAGTAGCAGAAGCATACATGCTCAAGAGGGATCACCCGAAATTCAAAGGCAACTGAATTTCGGCAACCGGGGCATCGAAGTCGGAATGCCGCGAAACTCACCGAGTCAAAGCGTTTCGCCGTTTGCGGAAGAAAGTCTGATGTAGAACAAGTAGCAGAAGCATACATGCTCAAGAGGGATCACCCGAAATTCAACGGCAACTGAATTTCGGCAACCGGGGCATCGAAGTCGGAATGCCGCGAAACTCACCGAGTCAAAGCGTTTCGCCGTTTGCGGAAGAAAGTCTGATGTAGAACAAGTAGCAGAAGCATACATGCTCAAGAGGGATCACCCGAAATTCAAAGGCAACTGAATTTCGGCAACCGGGGCATCGAAGTCGGAATGCCGCGAAACTCACCGAGTCAAAGCGTTTCGCCGTTTGCGGAAGAAAGTCTGATGTAGAACAAGTAGCAGAAGCATACATGCTCAAGAGGGATCACCCGAAATTCAAAGGCAACTGAATTTCGGCAACCGGGGCATCGAAGTCGGAATGCCGCGAAACTCACCGAGTCAAAGCGTTTCGCCGTTTGCGGAAGAAAGTATGATGTAGAACAAGTAGCAGAAGCAT
>CM055350.1:29640086-29655795 GCA_029228515.1 Populus alba x Populus x berolinensis | reverse complement strand
GATCGAGGGTGGAATGCCGCGAAACTCACCGAGTCAAAGCGTTTCACCGTTTGCGGAAGAAGTCTGATGTAGAACAAGTAGGGAAGCATACATGCTCAAGAGGGATCACCGAAATTCAAAGGCAACTGAATTTCGGAAACGGGGCATCGAAGTCGGAATGCCGCGAAACTAACGAGTCAAAGCGTTTCGCCGTTTGCGAAAGAAGTCTGATGTAGAACAAGTAGCAGAAGCATACATGCTCAAGAGGATCACCCGAAATTCAAAGGCAACTGAATTTCGGCAACCGGGGCATCGAGGTGGAATGCCGCGAAACTCACCGAGTCAAAGCGTTTCGCCGTTTGCGGAAGAAGTCTGATGTAGAACAAGTAGCAGAAGCATACATGCTCAAGAGGGATCACCCGAAATTCAAAGGCAACTGAATTTCGGCAACCGGGCATCGAAGTCGGAATGCCGCGAAACTCACCGAGTCAAAGCGTTTCGCCGTTTGCGAAAAGAAGTCTGATGTAGAACAAGTAGCGGAAGCATACATGCTCAAGAGGGATCACCCGAAATTCAAAGGCAACTGAATTTCGGCAACCGGGGCATCGAAGTCGGAATACCGCGAAACTCAACGAGTCAAAGCGATTCGCCGTTTGCGGAAGAAGTCTGATGTAGAACAAGTAGCAGAAGCATACATGCTCAAGAGGGATCACCCGAAATTCAAAGGCAACTGAATTTCGGCAACCGGGGCATCGAAGTCGGAATGCCGCGAAACTCACCGAGTCAAAGCGTTTCACGTTTGCGGAAGAAGTCTGATGTAGAACAAGTAGCAGAAGCATACATGCTCAAGAGGGATCACCCGAAATTCAAAGGCAACTGAATTTCGGCAACCGGGGCATCGAAGTCGGAATGCCGCGAAACTCAACGAGTCAAAGCGTTTCGCCGTTTGTGGAAGAAGTCTGATGTAGAACAAGTTGCAGAAGCATACATGATCAAGAGGGATCACCTGAAATTCAAAGGCAACTGAATTTCCGCAACGGGGCATCGAATTCGGAAAGCACCGAAACTCACCGAGTCAACGCGTTTCACCATTTGCGGAATGAAGTGTGATGTAGAACAAGTCGCAGAAGCATACATGCTCAAGAGGGTTCACCTGAAAGTCAAAGGCAACTGAATTTCGGCATTCGGGGTGTCGACTTCTAAATGCCGCGAAACTCACCGAGTCAAAGCGTTTTGTCGTTTGCGGAACGAAGTTTGACGTAGAACAAGTACCAGAAGCATAGATGCTCAAGAGGGATCACCCGAAATTCAAAGCCAACTGAATTTCGGCAACCGGGGCATCGAAATCGGAATGTTGTGGAACTCACCGAGTCAAAGCGTTTGGCCTTTTGCAGAAGAAATCTGACGTAGAACAAGTAGCAGAAGCATACATGCTCAAGAGGGATCACCCGAAATTCAAAGGCAACTGAATTTCGGCAACCGGGCATCGAAGTCGGAATGCGCGAAACTCACCGAGGCAAAGCGTTTCGCCGTTTGCGGAAGAAGTGTTATGTAGAACAAGTAGCCCAAGCATACATGCTCAAGAGGGATCACCCGAAATTCAAAGGTAACTGAATTTCGGCAACCGGTGCATCGAAGTCGGAATGCCGCGAAACTCATCGAGGCAAAGCGTTTCACCGTTTGCGGAAGAAGTCTGATGTAGAACAAGTAGCAGAAGCATACATGCTCAAGAGGGATCACCCGAAATTCAAAGGCAACTGAATTTCGTAAACCGGGGCATCGAAGTCTGAATGTCGCGAAACTCACCGAGTTAAATCGTTTCGCCGTTTGCGGAAGAAGTCTGATGTAGAACAAGTAGCAGAAGCATACATGCTCCAGAGGGATCACCCGAAATTCAAAGGCAACTGAATTTCGGCAACGGGGCATCGAGGGGAATGCCGCGAAACTCACCGAGTCAAAGCGTTTCGCCGTTTGCGGAAGAAGTCTGATGTAGAACAAGTAGCAGAAGCATACATGCTCAAGAGGGATCACCCGAAATTCAAAGGCAACTGAATTTCGGCAACCGGGGAATCGAAGTCCGAATGCCGCGAAACTCACGTAGCTAAAGCGTTTCGCCGTTTGCGGAAAGAAGGATGATGTAGAACAAGTAGCAGAAGCATACATGCTCAAGAGGGATCACCCGAAATTCAAAGGCAACTGAATTTCGGCAACCGGGGCATCGAAGTCGGAATGCCGCGAAACTCACCGAGTCAAAGTGTTTCGCCGTTTGCGGAAGAAGTCTGATGTAGAACAAGTAGCAGAAGCATACATGCTCAAGAGGGATCGCCCGAAATTCAAAGGCAACTGAATTTTAGTAACCGGGGCATCGAAGTCGGAATGCCGCGAAACTCACCGAGTCAAAGCGTTTTCGCCGTTTGTGGAAAAAAGGCTGAAGTAGAACAAGTAGGAGAAGCATACATGCTCAAGAGGGATCACCCGAAATTCAAAGGCAACTGAATTTCGGCAACCGGGGAATCGAAGTCGGAATGCCGCGAAACTCACCGAGTCAAAGCGTTTCGCCGTTTGCGAAAAGAAGTCTGATGTAGAACAAGTAGCAGAAGCATACATGCTCAAGAGGGATCACCCGAAATTCAAAGGCAACTGAATTTCGGCAACCGGGGCATCGAAGTCGGAATGCCGCGAAACTCACCGAGTCAAAGCGTTTCGCGTTTGCGGAAGAAGTCTGATGTAGAACAAGTAGCAGAAGCATACATGCTCAAGAGGGATCACCCGAAATTCAAAGGCAACTGAATTTCGGCAACCGGGGGAATCGAAGTGGAATGCCGCGAAACTCACCGAGTCAAAGCGTTTCGCCGTTTGCGGAAAGAAGTCTGATGTAGAACAAGTAGCAGAAGCATACATGCTCAAGAGGGATCACCCGAAATTCAAAGGCAACTGAATTTCGGCAACGGGGAATCGAAGTCGGAATGCCGCGAAACTCACCGAGTCAAAGCGTTTCGCCGTTTGCCGGAAGAAGTCTGATGTAGAACAAGTAGCAGAAGCATACATGCTCAGAGGGATCACCCGAAATTCAAAGGCAACTGAATTTCGGCAACCGGGGCATCGAAGTCGGAATGCCGCGAAACTCACCGAGTCAAAGCGTTTCGCCGTTTGCGGAAGAAGTCTGATGTAGAACAAGTAGCAGAAGCATACATGCTCAAGAGGGATCACCGAAATTCAAAGGCAACTGAATTTCGGCAACCGGGGCATCGAAGTCGGAATGCCGAAACTCACCGAGTCAAAGCGTTTCGCCGTTTGCGGAAAGAAGTCTGATGTAGAACAAGTAGCAGAAGCATACATGCTCAAGAGGGATCACCCGAAATTCAAAGGCAACTGAATTTCGGCAACGGGGCATCGAAGTCGGAATGCCGCGAAACTCCGAGTCAAAGCGTTTCGCCATTTGCGGAAGAAGGTGATGTAGAACAAGTAGCAGAAGCATACATGCTCAAGAGGGATCACCCGAAATTCAAAGGCAACTGAATTTCGGCAACCGGGGATCGAAGTCGGAATGCCGCGAAACTCACCGAGTCAAAGCGTTTCGCTGTTTGCCGAAAGAAGTCTGATGTAGAACAAGTAGCAGAAGCATACATGCTCAAGAGGGATCACCCGAAATTCAAAGGCAACTGAATTTCGGCAACCGGGGCATCGAAGTCGGATGCCGCGAAACTCACCGAGTCAAAGCGTTTCGCCGTTTGCGGAAGAAGTCTGATGTAGAACAAGTAGCAGAAGCATACATGCTCAAGAGGGATCACCCGAAATTCAAAGGCAACTGAATTTCGGCAACGGGGCATCGAGGGGAATGCCGCGAAACTCACCGAGTCAAAGCGTTTCGCCGTTTGCGGAAGAAGTCTGATGTAGAACAAGTAGAGAAGCATACATGCTCAAGAGGGATCACCCGAAATTCAAAGGCAACTGAATTTCGGCAACCGGGGCATCGAAGTCGGAATGCCGCGAAACTCACCGAGTCAAAGCGTTTCGCCGTTTGCAGAAGAAGTCTGATGTAGAACAAGTAGCAGAAGCATACATGCTCAAGAGGGATCACCCGAAATTCAAAGGCAACTGAATTTCGGCAACCGGGGCATCGAAGTCGGAATGCCGCGAAACTCAGAGTCAAAGCATTTCGCCGTTTTCGAAAGAAGGTCTGATGTAGAACAAGTAGCAGAAGCATACATGCTCAAGAGGGATCACCGAAATTCAAAGGCAACTGAATTTCGGCAACCGGGCATCGAAGTCGGAATGCCGCGAAATCTGACCGAGTCAAAGCGTTTCGCCGTTTGCGAAGAAGGGCTGATGTAGAACAAGTTAGCATAATGATTAGTACTTAAAAGTGCATGTTTATCAAGGTTTTATATCATCATTTTGCACTTGAAGTATCAATAACTCCTTAACTAAAGCATGTTTTATAATAACAAGTTTGATATTATAAGATACCTTAATTTATGGTAAATGCTCATTTTAAATGCAGGACTATCACATAAATAAAAGGATTGATTGATGAGTTTAAGCATTGAAAGTTAAAGGACAAAGAGATGGCCAAACTTAGAAAAGAGATGTCGGTGCAGTCCAAACCGGAACATTGCTCGGTAATTGGATCATATCTGGAGCTCTAGATTTCGGATTTAGGTCCACTTTATATGGATGGAAAGGTAAGACAAAGGCCTACAACTTTCATGAGGAGCCCAAGATTTGAAAAGGTCGTTTTGAAGTCCAAATTGAAGGAACAACGAAGAAGTCCGAAGCTGTCCTGCAGCCCAAACACTATTTAGTGTTCAGCCCATATCTTGAGTTCTAGAAGTCCAAATGACCTCATCTTTTTTTTGTTGGAAAGCTGAGACAATTTCCTAGAACATTCTTGAGGATTCTGGGCAAATTATGATGTTAGCAATGACGTCTTGATCAGACAAGAAGATAAGGATTGTTATCTAGTCAAGATGTGGCCACCCACTCATCAATTAGTCAACAAATCAATAGTTCCAAATTTTGGCCTATAAAAGGAGGCACTTACCATGTATTGAGGCATCTTGGTTTCAGATCAAGATCATGCTCTTGCTTTCTCTCTTTGTATTGCTTATGTCTTGCTTTCATTAATATCAAGTTTATGCACTTCATTTCCTTTCCTTTACTTAGTTAACTTCTTTCTCATTTATGTTCTTATCTTGTTCATTTATGTTTCTTTCTTTCATTATGTTTAGCTAAGTTAATTATGTCAAGGTGAAAAGGGTACACTAATGGTGTAAGAATAAGTATAATATAAACTTAACATGGACCTTAACGTTGGATACTAACATGTTTTATATTTGTTATCTTGTTCACTTTAATACTTTGCTTGTTAAATGGTTAATCTAGATTTATGTTGTATAACACTTGGTACAACAAATACTTGGCACTTTCATAGCCCATACTGTATGGTATAACCGACACCTGAGCTATGAAAGGAACTTGATTTGTTGTTAACATAAGTTATAATCATGAATGCCTGCCAACATTTACAAGTATTAGCTTTATTCGAATAAGATAACTAATGTAATCATGTTAACAATTTATAATCTGATTGGAACCTCCTTTATGTGTGGTTTCCAATTGAGTAATAAGAGTTTATATTATACTTGTTTGAAGTACCATTAGTGGATCCTCTAACCTTGACATTTGTTTTTATCATTGTTTAATCCTTACATTAATCTTTCATCTCAAAGTTCTCATTAATTTCTTCATCTTCTGTTATTATTATTTATTATTATTATTATTATTATTATTTACATTCTGTTTATATTATATAATATATATCTTTGATCTTTTCATAAACTCAGTATATAGGCTGGAAACCTGTGACCCGATCTTTAGATCATTCTCAGGTATAACAACGCCACGTACTGAGTTATTATTATTGTTGTTGTTGTTGTTGTTGTTGTTGTCTTGTTATTTATAATTTATACAATTAACCTCTCTGTGGTTCGACCCCGGTCTTGCCGGGTTATTTATTACTTCGACACTCCTGCACTTGGGAAAAGACATCAAGCTTTTGGTCGTGTCAAGTTTTTGGCGCCGTTGCCGGGGAGGTAAATTCTTGTATAAATTATAATATTTAATTTATTTTCTCTTTTCACTTTTCATTTTATCTACTTTTGTTTCCTTTGTTTTGTTTTGTTTCTTTTTCTTCTATTTTCTTTTCTTCCTTTTATTCTCTTCTTACACGTGCATGAGAGTTTGGTCACGTACATTAAGTGGTCGACTTTGTAGGGTATCCTCATCATTTTCAGAAAATATGGCCGAAGAAGATAATCAATCACTTCATAATGAGAATAATGAGAATAACCGTATGAGAACACTTAGAGACCACATGAATCCCACAAGAACAAGTGCACCCTCATGCATAGTTTTCCCTCCTGATGCATCTCATTTTAATTTTAAGCCAGGCATTATTCAACTTTTACCATCTTTTCATGGCTTAGACTTAGAAAATCCATACTTGCATTTAAGGGAATTTGAGGAGGTCTGTAATACCTATAATGACTCAAATTGTAGCATGAACACCATTCGATTAAAGCTTTTTCCTTTTTCATTAAAAGATAAAGCTAAAACATGGCTACAAAATTTGAGACCAGGATCCATTCGTGCTTGGGATGAAATGCAACAACAATTTTTAAAGAAGTTTTTTCCATCTCACAGAACAAACTCTTTCAAAAGACAAATCATCACTTTCACTCAAAAACCAGGAGAAACATTTTACCAATGTTGGGATAGGTATCGAGATTTGCTTAATACTTGCCCACATCATGGTTTTGAAACATGGAGATTGGTTTCACATTTTTATGAAGGTTTAACACCTAGAGATAGGCAAATGGTTGAATTGATGTGCAATGGAACCTTTGAAGATAAAGACCCTAATGAAGCAATGGAGTACCTAGACTTGCTAGCCGAAAATGCTCAAAATTGGGACACCACAGGTACTTATGAGGCACCAAGTAAAACTCAACCTCATACATCTAGTGGAGGTATGCACAACCTTAGGGAAGATCATGACCTCCAAGCCAAGTTTGCATCTTTAGCTAGAAAAGTCGAGGCACTAGAATTGAAAAAGAGTGGTCAATTAAAATCTGTTCAAGACATTGTGTGTCAAATCTGTGAAACAAATGAGCATGCAACCAATGATTGTCCAACTTTGCCTTCTTTAAGGAATGCCTCCATGAACAAGCCCATGCTTTAAACAGTTTCCAAAGACCCAACCATAACCCATACTCACAAACATATAACCCTGGTTGGAGAAATCACCCAAATTTTAGTTGGAAGAGTGATAGCAACAATGCACAAACTTCACATCCACCGTTTCAAGCACACCATAATTTCCAAAATTCTCATGGATATGCACCTCCTTATGCTCCACCTCCTAGAAGAAATTTTGAGGAAACATTGCATGCATTCATTGAAAAGCAGGAGACAATCAACACTCAACTTGCTCAAAGCATGACAGATTTTAAAGATGCTCTTGCAAAATTAACATCTGCTCTCAGTTTCCAAGAGAAAGGTAAGTTTCCTTCTCAACCACAGCAAAATCCAAAGGGGCAATACAATGCAAATGCAAGTAGTTCTGGAAGCCAACACATGGATCAAGTCAAATCAGTCATCACTCTTCGTAGTGGTAAGGTTATTGAAAAACCTATTCTTGAACCTTGTGAGAAAGATGATGAGTCTATCTCTGAGGGTAAGGAAGGGGTTGAACCTGAACATTGCAAAGAAAAGGCTGATTCCCCGCCAGCACTTCCATTTCCTCATGCCATGACCAAACAAAGGAAAGTCAATCACAACTCTGAAATCTTTGAAATTTTCAAACAGGTAAGGATCAATATACCTTTGTTGGATGCTATTAAACAGGTTCCTTCCTATGCTAAATTTTTGAAAGATCTGTGCACTGTGAAGAGAAAACTGAATGTGAAAAAGAAAGCCTTTTTAGCCGAACAAGTAAGTGCCATTCTTCAGAACAATAATGCTTTGAAATATAAAGACCCTGGTTGTCCTACAATTTCTTGCTTTATTGGAGAACATAAAATTGAAAGAGCCTTACTTGATCTTGGAGCTAGTGTGAATTTACTTCCATATTCAGTTTTTCAAAGTCTCAATCTAGGTGAGTTAAAACCAACCTCTGTAACTCTTTTACTTGCTGATAGATCTGTAAAAGTGCCTAGAGGAATAGTTGAAGATGTGTTAGTACAAGTTGATAAATTCATTTACCCTGTGGATTTTGTTGTCTTGGATACACAACCTGTTGAAGCATGTAATTCAATTCCTGTCATTTTAGGACGTCCATTTCTTGCCACTTCTAATGCATTGATTAATTGTAGGAATGGACTGATGAAGCTATCATTTGGAAACATGACATTGGAGATGAATATTTTCAACATTTACAAGCAACCTGGAGATGATAATGATTTACAGGAAGTGGACTTTATTGAAAAATTAGTTCATGATCAATTTCAAACCACTTCTAGTGAAACTGAGATTGATGAATCTGATGATTTGCAAATGGTCTACTTTCAGGAATCAAAGGCATGCAATTGGAGACCACAAATTGAAGAATTGCCACCACGATCAATTGAGCCCATACCTTCAAGTGTTCAACCACCAAAACCTGAATTGAAGCCGTTACCATTTAATCTCAAATACTCATTTTTGGGAGAAAATGAAACTTTTCCGGTAATAATCTCTTCCAAACTTAATGCACATCAAGAAGGTAAGTTATTACAGACTCTGAAAATGCACAAAAATGCATTAGGATGGACCATAGCTGACATAAAAGGAATTAGCCCTTTGATTTGCACACACAGGATTTATTTGGAGGAAAATGCTAAACCCTCTAGAGAAATGCAACGAAGGCTTAATCCTAATATGAAAGAAGTAGTGAAAAATGAAGTCATTAAGCTTCTAGATAATGGAATCATTTATCCTATTTCTGACAGCAAATGGGTAAGTCCTACCCAAGTTGTACCCAAAAAGTCTGGAGTCACTGTGATAACAAATGAGAAAAATGAGTTAATTCCAACTAGGACTGTTACGGGTTGGCGCATGTGCATTGACTATAGGAAACTTAATTCAATGACTAGAAAAGATCATTTCCCTTTACCTTTCATGGACCAAATCCTAGAAAGAGTTGCAGGTCATGAATTTTATTGTTTCCTAGATGGTTATTCAGGTTACAATCAAATTGAAATTGCATTGGAAGATCAAGAGAAGACTACTTTCACATGTCCATTTGGTACTTTTGCATATCGAAGGATGCCTTTTGGATTATGTAATGCACCAGCCACGTTTCAAAGATGCATGCTTAGCATATTCAGTGATATGGTTGAACGTTTTCTTGAAATTTTTATGGATGATTTTTCTGTTTTTGGTGATTCATTTGATGATTGTTTGACTAACTTAGAAAAGGTTTTGAGCAGGTGTGAAGAGAAGAATCTTGTACTGAATTGGGAAAAATGTCACTTTATGGTAACAAACGGCATTGTACTTGGTCACATTGTTTCATCGAAAGGAATTGAGGTTGACAAATCTAAAATCGAGTTAATTGCCAACTTACCAACACCAAAATCTGTTAAAGATGTTAGATCATTCTTAGGACATGCTGGTTTTTACAGAAGGTTCATCAAAGATTTTAGTGTAATATCTAAGCCCTTGAGTAACCTTCTAACAAAGGATAATATTTTTGAATGGACTGAACATTGTGAGGAAGCCTTTGTTAAACTTAAAAACTTGCTTACTTCTGCTCCTGTCATTCAACCTCCTGATTGGTCATTACCTTTTGAAATAATGTGTGACGCTAGTGATTATGCCGTGGGTGCTGTCTTGGGACAAAGAAAAGATAAGAAACCTTATGTGATTTACTATGCAAGTAAAACTTTAAATAGTGCTCAAATGAATTACACCACCACTGAAAAAGAATTACTTGCAGTAGTATTTGCATGTGACAAATTCAGATCTTATCTTGTTGGCTCACCTGTTGTTGTTTTTAGTGATCATGCAGCATTGAAATATCTTCTCTCTAAGAAAGATTCTAAGGCTAGATTGGTGCGGTGGATTTTGTTACTTCAAGAATTTGATATCACAATCAAAGACAAGAAAGGCACCGAAAATGTTGTCGCAGATCATTTGTCAAGATTGACAACGATTCGAATCTGACATCACACCAATCGATGACTACTTTCCTGATGAATCTTTATTTTCTGTCTCTACGATGCCTTGGTTTGCTAATATTGTTAATTTTCTTGTTTCAGGACAATTGCCAGCTCATTGGAGTACCCAAGACAAAAGAAAGTTCTTGAACGAAGTGAAGAACTTTTATTGGGATGACCCTTATTTATTCAAATATTGTCCTGATCAAATATTTCGAAGATGCATTCCTGACAATGAGGTAAGTAGTGTCATTAAATTTTGTCATTCTGAGGCATGTGGGGGTCATTTCTCATCAAGAAAGACAACTGCAAAAATCTTACAAAGTGGATTTTATTGGCCCACCATGTTCAAAGACTCACATGCATTCTGTAAGATTTGTGAAAATTGTCAAAAGTTGGGATCTATTTCGAAACGTCACATGATGCCTTTAAATCCTATTCTTGTCATTGAGATCTTTGACTGTTGGGGTATAGATTTCATGGGTCCATTTCCTCCATCATTTGGTTTCTTGTACATATTGGTCGCAGTAGATTATGTTTCAAAATGGATAGAGGCAATTCCAAGTCGAACAATGATCACAAAACAGTGATAAAGTTTTTGAAAGAAAACATTTTAAGTCGATTTGGAATCCTCGAGCCATGATAAGTGATGGTGGAACACACTTTTGCAACAAGCCATTTGAGTCTTTAATGAAGAAATATGGAATCACACACAAAGTTGCCACCCCTTATCACCCTCAGACAAGTGGACAAGTAGAGCTTGCTAATAGGGAGATCAAACAGATCTTGGAGAAAACAGTGAACCCTAATAGGAAAGACTGGTCTTTAAGACTTAATGATGCACTTTGGGCTTATCGAACTGCTTATAAAACATCATTAGGTATGTCACCTTATAGACTAGTCTATGGAAAACCTTGTCACTTGCCTGTGGAAATTGAACATAAAGCTTATTGGGCTATTAAAGCTTTCAATTCAAACCTTGATGATGCTAGTCAGCTGCGAAAATTGCAAATAAATGAGCTTGAGGAAATTAGAAATGATGCATATGACAATTCAAGAATTCATAAAGCAAGAATCAAAGAGTTTCATGACAAGAAAATACTGAGAAAAACATTCAATGTTGGTCAAAAAGTCTTGCTTTATAATTCTCGACTCCATTTATTTCCTGGAAAACTAAGATCAAGATGGAGCGGTCCTTTTATTGTGAAACATGTGTATCCATATGGGGCCTGTGATATCGAGAATCCAAAGAATGGCAATGTTTTCAAGGTAAATGGGCATCGGTTGAAAGTTTATTTTGACAATTTTTCAGTTGAAAATGACTCTACTGAATTGAGTGATCCTGTATATAAAGATTGATTCTTTTTCTCACATTGTTTTGTGTTTGTTTTGTGTATCTTTTGTTTTGCTAGTTTCTCTCACCCGGTCAAATGGCGGATAACGGTACTCCGTGACTCTTAAGTCGGTTCTTTCAGTTTCCCATGATAACTGATATCTGTGTATATAATTGTGCAATTCTCTGCTCTTTCTTCTTCTTTGAATCTCCCATCCAATTCTCATTTGAAAATGGACACCACTCTTGAAAAGTTGAAAAGGTATTTTCCCGCTCTGCCTCAGAATGCGATTACAAAAATTTACCGTGCTAGGTGTGAAAGATTGAGGTTGTTAATGAATCATGGAATTCCTGAAGATATTCGTTGGCTAATTGAAGCAAAGGTCCGATTATCAGGTGAGTCCTCCAATTCTTTCATTTCACACATGCCTGGAACAGGTAAAAGCACTTTTGCAAAGAAACGTCGTGCAAAACGACTGAAAGTCTGTCACAGATGTGCCAGATGGACTTGTAATGCGACATGTCGTTCTTTAGGAATGGTATCTGTAAACCGTGAAGATAAGATACAATTCATTAAGGATGGCCTGAGTAAGGGGTCTTTAGATAATCTTTTGTTGACCCTTGAGACGCATCCTAGTGGAGATGTGCATCGTGTAATTCATGATTTATGGCCACAATTCCATAAAGAACATGATCGACTTAGTCTTGGGAATCTGACTAAAAAAGACCCTGTTTGCCAGTTTTTAAGAAAACTGGATGGGAAGCCTATCCCCGACCCATAGAGGGCGTTTAAGCCGTTCTTGGACGTAAAACCAAGGGAAGATGTGAGCCACAATCACAACTACCTGTACATACATGCTTTTTCAAAATAAATAATTAATAAAGAGAGAGAGAGAGTTTGTGAGACTACAGCTGGCCTACATATAGGTGGTATGATTGCATTTTCACTTTTTCATCTATAAATTCTTCTCTTCCTTCCCTTCATTTCTACTCATCCCATATATTCATCAAATATAGAAGTGTGTAGAAATGGCAGGTTCCTCAAGTCATCACATAAGAAATATTTGTGTTTTCGGTGGATCCAGTTCTGGGAAAGAAAAAGAGTTTTTAGAATCAGCAAATCATCTTGGTCAGGTACTAGCTGAGAGAAAGATTCATTTAGTGTATGGGGGAGGCAGCCTTGGGTTAATGGGAGGTGTGTCAATGGCTGCATTTTTAGGAGGCAGTCAAGTTTTGGGGGTTGTCCCCAAAGCTTTAGCAAATGGGGACATCATTGGAAAAACAATTGGAGAGGAACTACAGGTCCCAACAATGTCTGACCGACTGAATACCATGTTTAACCATGCTGATGCCTTCATTGCCTTACCAGGTGGTCTGGGCACATTGGAAGAGATCTTTCATATTTCATCTTGGGCCCAACTGCACATTCACCATAAACCTATAGGTTTGTTAAATGTTAATGGTTTTTATGATAAGTTGCTGTCTTTCCTTGATCAAGCTGTGGAACAGGAATTTCTAACATCTTCGGCACGACAAATCATAATCTCTGCTGCTACTGCTGAACAATTGATTGACCAACTACAATCTTTCATCCCTGTCATTGATCCCTGCATGAGTCGCCTAGATTGGTCAACTAAGGAAAGCCGTAAAAAGCTTAGATTAGATTTGAGCCTTCATCTGTGAAACCTTGTGTCTTTTGGTTTTATTAATAGCATATTATTTTGTTTTGTTACTTCTTATGTTTGTTTAAGTGTGTTTCAGGTTTGTCATTGTTCGCTGTTTCAGGTGATGTCTTCTATACTCTATCTTTCTACCTTCGACATTGAGGACAATGTCTCGTTTTGGTTGGGGGGAGAGGGTAGTAGTAAAAAAAAAAAAAATACTAACTTGCTAACTGTTTTGCTATTATTAAACCATTTGACAAAATTGTTATTAGGATGGCAGAGTATGGAATCAATTTTATTGACTCTAGAGACGCATCTTAGTAAGTTTCATTACCAAGGTCTATCATAATACTTCTTGAAATATTCAGGTTTACAAACTCTCACATTGTTATCACTTGATTCTGCTCATATACTCATTTAACAAGTATTATTAAACCTTCATTTTCACACACACACTTTAACATATGATTGTGGGTTGCACATTGGATTATTACATTAATTATGTTCTTTTGTTGAAGGTAACAACTAAGGGAAAAGGATAGTATATAATTTGCAAAAAAAAAAAAAAAAAAAAAAAATGATAGTATTGATGATAATAAAACGTGGATAAGTTTGGTTTCGTAGCCTCCCTAACCTAAGCAATTAAGCCCGAAGGGGTGTTTTAACACCTAATACCCTAAAGTCAACTGACTTGGGAGCTATTGGCCCAAAGCTTGTTACATGGGTTAAGGAGAAAAGCTTAAGGGAATCAAACATTGCACTATCTACGTATCAGTATCTGCAACCCGAGTTGTTAAGCTCGTAGGGGTGTCTCAACACCTAATGCCCTAAGACCAACTGGTCTGGGAGTCATTAGCCTAAAACTCGTTACATGGGTTAAAGATACATTGTGTTTTAAGTTGTATGTGTATATAAATAAAAAAAAAAAAAAAATAGAAAAAAAAAAAAAAAAAAGAAAAAAAATAATAATCCCAACCCAAGGAAGTTCACCTTAAACATTTGAACATAATATTGTTTTCTTCCAACAAAAGCCCCATCATCTATGTTTTCATTGAGCACACAAAAAGAAGGTTTATTAATATCTTGTTTAAGAAGTATGAAGCAGGAATATAAATTTAATGAGAGTTTGTTTATCTGGATAGATTAATGGAAGTTGAATGATGAATGCCTTGCTTTGTGGAACTTGCAAATTGTTTCTCTATTTTAACGCTTTAGATTACTAGGGACTAGTAATAAGCTGGTTGGGGGGTGTGATTAGTACTTAAAAGTGCATGTTTATCAAGGTTTTATATCATCATTTTGCACTTGAAGTATCAATAACTCCTTAACTAAAGCATGTTTTATAATAACAAGTTTGATATTATAAGATACCTTAATTTATGGTAAATGCTCATTTTAAATGCAGGACTATCACATAAATAAAAGGATTGATTGATGAGTTTAAGTATTGAAAGTTAAAGGACAAAGAGATGGCCAAACTTAGAAAAGAGATGTCGGTGCAGTCCAAACCGGAACATTGCTCGGTAATTGGATCATATCTGGAGCTCTAGATTTCGGATTTAGGTCCACTTTATATGGATGGAAAGGTAAGACAAAGGCCTACAACTTTCATGAGGAGCCCAAGATTAAAAAGGTCGTTTTGAAGTCCAAATTGAAGGAACAACGAAGAAGTCCGAAGCTGTCCTGCAGCCCAAACACTATTTAGTGTTCAGCCCATATCTTGAGTTCTAGAAGTCCAAATGACCTCATCTTTTTTTGTTGGAAAGCTGAGACAATTTCCTAGAACATTCCTGAGGATTCTGGGCAAATTATGATGTTAGCAATGACGTCTTGTTCAGACAAGAAGATAAGGATTGTCACCAAGTCAAGATGTGGCCACCCACTCATCAATTAGTCAACAAATCAATAGTTCCAAATTTTGGCCTATAAAAGGAGGCACTTACCATGTATTGAGGCATCTTGGTTTCAGATCAAGATCATGCTCTTGCTTTCTCTCTTTGTATTGCTTATGTTTTGCTTTCATTAATATCAAGTTTATGCACTTCATTTCCTTTCCTTTACTTAGTTAACTTCTTTCTCATTTATGTTCTTATCTTGTTCATTTATGTTTCTTTCTTTTCATTATGTTTAGCTAAGTTAATTATGTCAAGGTGAAAAGGGTACACTAATGGTGTAAGAATAAGTATAATATAAACTTAACATGGACCTTAACGTTGGATACTAACATGTTTTATATTTGTTATCTTGTTCACTTTTAATACTTTGCTTGTTAAATGGTTAATCTAGATTTATGTTGTATAACACTTGGTACAACAAATACTTGGCACTTTCATAGCCCATACTGTATGGTATAACCGACACCTGAGCTATGAAAGGAACTTGATTTGTTGTTAACATAAGTTATAATCATGAATGCCTGCCAACATTTACAAGTATTAGCTTTATTGAATAAGATAACTAATGTAATCATGTTAAACAATTTATAATCTGATTGGAAACTCCTTTATGTGTGGTTTCCTAATTGAGTAATAAGA
>CM055350.1:29593306-29639986 GCA_029228515.1 Populus alba x Populus x berolinensis | reverse complement strand
GGGATCCCTCTTGACATGTATGCTTTTTCTACTTGTTCTACATCAGTTTTCTTCCGCAAAAAACGGCGAAACTCTTTGACTCGTTGATTTCGCGCATCCGACTTCGATGCCCCGGTTGCCGAAATTCAGTTGCCTTTGAATTTCGGGTGATCCCTCTTGAGCATGTATGCTTCTGCTACTTGTTCTACATCAGACTTTCTTCTTCCGCAAACCGAAACGCTTTGACTCGTGAGTTTCGCGGCATTCCGACTTCGATTCCCCGTTGCCGAAATTCAGTTGCCTTTGAATTTCGGGTGATCCCTCTTGAGCATGTATGCTTCTGCTACTTGTTCTACATCAGACTTTCTTCCGCAAACGCGAAACGCTTTGACTCGGTGAGTTTCGCGGCATTCGACTTCGATGCCCCTTGCCGAAATTCATTGCCTTTGAATTTCGGGTGATCCCTCTTGAGCATGTATGCTTCTGCTACTTGTTCTACATCAGACTTCTCCGCAAACCGAAACGCTTTGACTCGTGAGTTTCGCGGCATTCCGACTTCGATGCCCGGTTGCCGAAATTCAGTTGCCTTTGAATTTCGGGTGATCCCTCTTGAGCATGTATGCTTCTGCTACTTGTTCTACATCAGACTTTCTTCCCGCAAACGGCGAAACGCTTTGACTCGTGAGTTTCGCGCATTCCGACTTCGATGCCCGGTTGCCGAAATTCAGTTGCCTTTGAATTTCGGGTGATCCCTCTTGAGCATGTATGCTTCTGCTACTTGTTCTACATCAGACTTTCTTCCGCAAACGCGAAACGCTTTGACTCGTGAGTTTCGCGGCATTCCGACTTCGATGCCCCGGTTGCCGAAATTCAGTTGCCTTTGAATTTCGGGTGATCCCTCTTGAGCATGTATGCTTCTGCTACTTGTTCTACATCATACTTTCTTCCGCAAACGGCGAAACGCTTTGACTCGGTGAGTTTCGCGGCATTCCGACTTCGATGCCCCGGTTGCCGAAATTCAGTTGCCTTTGAATTTCGGGTGATCCCTCTTGAGCATGTATGCTTCTGCTACTTGGTCTACATCAGACTTTCTTCCGCAAACGGCGAAACGCTTTGACTCGGTGAGTTTCGCGGCATTCCGACTTCGATGCCCCGGTTGCCGAAATTCAGTTGCCTTTGAATTTCGGGTGATCCCTCTTGAGCATGTATGCTTCTGCTACTTGTTCTACATCATCCTTCCTTCCGCAAACGGCGAAACGCTGTGACTCAGTGAGTTTCGCGGCATTCCGACTTCGATGCCCCGGTTGCCGAAATTCAGTTGCCTTTGAATTTCGGTGATCCCTCTTGAGCATGTATGCTTCTGCTACTTGTTCTACATCAGACTTCTTCCGCAAACGGCGAAACGCTTTGACTCGGTGAGTTTCGCGCATTCCGACTTCGATGCCCGGTTGCCGAAATTCAGTTGCCTTTG
Organism: Populus alba x Populus x berolinensis; assembly: GCA_029228515.1. Lineage (NCBI taxonomy): Eukaryota > Viridiplantae > Streptophyta > Magnoliopsida > Malpighiales > Salicaceae > Populus > Populus alba x Populus x berolinensis. The sequence continues at coordinate 29,638,536 of CM055350.1, read as the reverse complement.
AATTTCGGGTGATCCCTCTTGAGCATGTATGCTTCTGCTACTTGTTCTACATCATACTTTCTTCGCAAACGGCGAAACGCTTTGACTCGGTGAGTTTCGCGGCATTCCGACTTCGATGCCCCGGTTGCCGAAATTCAGTTGCCTTTGAATTTCGGGTGATCCCTCTTGAGCATGTATGCTTCTGCTACTTGTTCTACATCAGACTTTCTTCCGCAAACGGCGAAACGCTTTGACTCGGTGAGTTTCGCGGCATTCCGACTTCGATGCCCCGTTGCCGAAATTCAGTTGCCTTTGAATTTCGGGTGATCCCTCTTGCATGCAGTAGCTTCTCTTTGTTGTTCTCCATCATCATGGGCTTCCCTAAATGGGAGGAAGATTTCGGAGTTTATTTGCGAATTTCGACTTGATTCCGTTTGCCGAAAATGCCAGTTTGAATTTGAATTTCGTTCGATCCTTTGAGCATGTATGCTTCTGCTACTTGTTCTACATCAGACTTCTCCCAAACGCGAAACGCTTTGACTCGGTGAGTTTCGCGGCATTCCGACTTCGATGCCCCTTGCCGAAATTCAGTTGCCTTTGAATTTCGGGTGATCCCTCTTGAGCATGTATGCTTCTGCTACTTGTTCTACATCAGACTTCTTTCCGCAAACGGCGAAACGCTTTGACTCGGTGAGTTTCGCGGCATTCCGACTTCGATGCCCCGGTTGCCGAAATTCAGTTGCCTTTGAATTTCGGGTGATCCCTCTTGAGCATGTATGCTTCTGCTACTTGTTCTACATCAACTTTCTTCCGCAAACGGCGAAACGCTTTGACTCGGTGAGTTTCGCGGCATTCCGACTTCGATGCCCCGGTTGCCGAAATTCAGTTGCCTTTGAATTTCGGGTGATCCCTCTTGAGCATGTATGCTTCTGCTACTTGTTCTACATCAGACTTTCTTCCGCAAACGGCGAAACGCTTTGACTCGGTGAGTTTCGCGGCATTCCGACTTCGATGCCCCGTTGCCGAAATTCAGTTGCCTTTGAATTTCGGGTGATCCCTCTTGAGCATGTATGCTTCTGCTACTTGTTCTACATCAGACTTTCTTCCGCAAACGGCGAAACGCTTTGACTCGGTGAGTTTCGCGGCATTCCGACTTCGATGCCCCGGTTGCCGAAATTCAGTTGCCTTTGAATTTCGGGTGATCCCTCTTGAGCATGTATGCTTCTGCTACTTGTTCTACATCAGACTTCTTCCGCAAACGGCGAAACGCTTTGACTCGGTGAGTTTCGCGGCATTCCGACTTCGATGCCCCGGTTGCCGAAATTCAGTTGCCTTTGAATTTCGGGTGATCCCTCTTGAGCATGTATGCTTCTGCTACTTGTTCTACATCAACTTTCTTCCGCAAACGGCGAAACGCTTTGACTCGGTGAGTTTCGCGGCATTCCGACTTCGATGCCCCGGTTGCCGAAATTCAGTTGCCTTTGAATTTCGGGTGATCCCTCTTGAGCATGTATGCTTCTGCTACTTGTTCTACATCATACTTTCTTCCGCAAACGCGAAACGCTTTGACTCGGTGAGTTTCGCGGCATTCCGACTTCGATGCCCCGGTTGCCGAAATTCAGTTGCCTTTGAATTTCGGGTGATCCCTCTTGAGCATGTATGCTTCTGCTACTTGTTCTACATCATACTTTCTTCCGCAAACGGCGAAACGCTTTGACTCGGTGAGTTTCGCGGCATTCCGACTTCGATGCCCCGGTTGCCGAAATTCAGTTGCCTTTGAATTTCGGGTGATCCCTCTTGAGCATGTATGCTTCTGCTACTTGTTCTACATCAGACTTTCTTCCGCAAACGGCGAAACGCTTTGACTCGGTGAGTTTCGCGGCATTCCGACTTCGATGCCCGGTTGCCGAAATTCAGTTGCCTTTGAATTTCGGGTGATCCCTCTTGAGCATGTATGCTTCTGCTACTTGTTCTACATCAGACTTTCTTCCGCAAACGGCGAAACGCTTTGACTCGGTGAGTTTCGCGGCATTCCGACTTCGATGCCCCGGTTGCCGAAATTCAGTTGCCTTTGAATTTCGGGTGATCCCTCTTGAGCATGTATGCTTCTGCTACTTGTTCTACATCAGACTTTCTTCCGCAAACGGCGAAACGCTTTGACTCGGTGAGTTTCGCGGCATTCCGACTTCGATGCCCCGGTTGCCGAAATTCAGTTGCCTTTGAATTTCGGGTGATCCCTCTTGAGCATGTATGCTTCTGCTACTTGTTCTACATCAGACTTCTTCCGCAAACGGCGAAACGCTTTGACTCGGTGAGTTTCGCGGCATTCCGACTTCGATGCCCCGGTTGCCGAAATTCAGTTGCCTTTGAATTTCGGGTGATCCCTCTTGAGCATGTATGCTTCTGCTACTTGTTCTACATCAGACTTCTTCCGCAAACGGCGAAACGCTTTGACTCGGTGAGTTTCGCGGCATTCCGACTTCGATGCCCCGGTTGCCGAAATTCAGTTGCCTTTGAATTTCGGGTGATCCCTCTTGAGCATGTATGCTTCTGCTACTTGTTCTACATCAGACTTCTTCCGCAAACGGCGAAACGCTTTGACTCGGTGAGTTTCGCGGCATTCCGACTTCGATGCCCCGGTTGCCGAAATTCAGTTGCCTTTGAATTTCGGGTGATCCCTCTTGAGCATGTATGCTTCTGCTACTTGTTCTACATCAGACTTCTTCCGCAAACGGCGAAACGCTTTGACTCGGTGAGTTTCGCGGCATTCCGACTTCGATGCCCCGGTTGCCGAAATTCAGTTGCCTTTGAATTTCGGGTGATCCCTCTTGAGCATGTATGCTTCTGCTACTTGTTCTACATCAGACTTTCTTCCGCAAACGGCGAAACGCTTTGACTCGGTGAGTTTCGCGGCATTCCGACTTCGATGCCCCGGTTGCCGAAATTCAGTTGCCTTTGAATTTCGGGTGATCCCTCTTGAGCATGTATGCTTCTGCTACTTGTTCTACATCAGACTTTCTTCCGCAAACGGCGAAACGCTTTGACTCGGTGAGTTTCGCGGCATTCCGACTTCGATGCCCCGGTTGCCGAAATTCAGTTGCCTTTGAATTTCGGGTGATCCCTCTTGAGCATGTATGCTTCTGCTACTTGTTCTACATCAGACTTTCTTCCGCAAACGGCGAAACGCTTTGACTCGGTGAGTTTCGCGGCATTCCGACTTCGATGCCCCGGTTGCCGAAATTCAGTTGCCTTTGAATTTCGGGTGATCCCTCTTGAGCATGTATGCTTCTGCTACTTGTTCTACATCAGACTTCTTCCGCAAACGGCGAAACGCTTTGACTCGGTGAGTTTCGCGGCATTCCGACTTCGATGCCCCGGTTGCCGAAATTCAGTTGCCTTTGAATTTCGGGTGATCCCTCTTGAGCATGTATGCTTCTGCTACTTGTTCTACATCAGACTTCTTCCGCAAACGGCGAAACGCTTTGACTCGGTGAGTTTCGCGGCATTCCGACTTCGATGCCCCGGTTGCCGAAATTCAGTTGCCTTTGAATTTCGGGTGATCCCTCTTGAGCATGTATGCTTCTGCTACTTGTTCTACATCAGACTTTCTTCCGCAAACGGCGAAACGCTTTGACTCGGTGAGTTTCGCGGCATTCCGACTTCGATGCCCCGGTTGCCGAAATTCAGTTGCCTTTGAATTTCGGGTGATCCCTCTTGAGCATGTATGCTTCTGCTACTTGTTCTACATCAGACTTTCTTCCGCAAACGGCGAAACGCTTTGACTCGGTGAGTTTCGCGGCATTCCGACTTCGATGCCCCGGTTGCCGAAATTCAGTTGCCTTTGAATTTCGGGTGATCCCTCTTGAGCATGTATGCTTCTGCTACTTGTTCTACATCAGACTTCTTCCGCAAACGGCGAAACGCTTTGACTCGGTGAGTTTCGCGGCATTCCGACTTCGATGCCCCGGTTGCCGAAATTCAGTTGCCTTTGAATTTCGGGTGATCCCTCTTGAGCATGTATGCTTCTGCTACTTGTTCTACATCAGACTTTCTTCCGCAAACGGCGAAACGCTTTGACTCGGTGAGTTTCGCGGCATTCCGACTTCGATGCCCCGGTTGCCGAAATTCAGTTGCCTTTGAATTTCGGGTGATCCCTCTTGAGCATGTATGCTTCTGCTACTTGTTCTACATCAGACTTCTTCCGCAAACGGCGAAACGCTTTGACTCGGTGAGTTTCGCGGCATTCCGACTTCGATGCCCCGGTTGCCGAAATTCAGTTGCCTTTGAATTTCGGGTGATCCCTCTTGAGCATGTATGCTTCTGCTACTTGTTCTACATCAGACTTTCTTCCGCAAACGGCGAAACGCTTTGACTCGGTGAGTTTCGCGGCATTCCGACTTCGATGCCCCGGTTGCCGAAATTCAGTTGCCTTTGAATTTCGGGTGATCCCTCTTGAGCATGTATGCTTCTGCTACTTGTTCTACATCAGACTTTCTTCCGCAAACGGCGAAACGCTTTGACTCGGTGAGTTTCGCGGCATTCCGACTTCGATGCCCCGGTTGCCGAAATTCAGTTGCCTTTGAATTTCGGGTGATCCCTCTTGAGCATGTATGCTTCTGCTACTTGTTCTACATCAGACTTTCTTCCGCAAACGGCGAAACGCTTTGACTCGGTGAGTTTCGCGGCATTCCGACTTCGATGCCCCGGTTGCCGAAATTCAGTTGCCTTTGAATTTCGGGTGATCCCTCTTGAGCATGTATGCTTCTGCTACTTGTTCTACATCAGACTTCTTCCGCAAACGGCGAAACGCTTTGACTCGGTGAGTTTCGCGGCATTCCGACTTCGATGCCCCGGTTGCCGAAATTCAGTTGCCTTTGAATTTCGGGTGATCCCTCTTGAGCATGTATGCTTCTGCTACTTGTTCTACATCAGACTTTCTTCCGCAAACGGCGAAACGCTTTGACTCGGTGAGTTTCGCGGCATTCCGACTTCGATGCCCCGGTTGCCGAAATTCAGTTGCCTTTGAATTTCGGGTGATCCCTCTTGAGCATGTATGCTTCTGCTACTTGTTCTACATCAGACTTCTTCCGCAAACGGCGAAACGCTTTGACTCGGTGAGTTTCGCGGCATTCCGACTTCGATGCCCCGGTTGCCGAAATTCAGTTGCCTTTGAATTTCGGGTGATCCCTCTTGAGCATGTATGCTTCTGCTACTTGTTCTACATCAGACTTCTTCCGCAAACGGCGAAACGCTTTGACTCGGTGAGTTTCGCGGCATTCCGACTTCGATGCCCCGGTTGCCGAAATTCAGTTGCCTTTGAATTTCGGGTGATCCCTCTTGAGCATGTATGCTTCTGCTACTTGTTCTACATCAGACTTCTTCCGCAAACGGCGAAACGCTTTGACTCGGTGAGTTTCGCGGCATTCCGACTTCGATGCCCCGGTTGCCGAAATTCAGTTGCCTTTGAATTTCGGGTGATCCCTCTTGAGCATGTATGCTTCTGCTACTTGTTCTACATCAGACTTTCTTCCGCAAACGGCGAAACGCTTTGACTCGGTGAGTTTCGCGGCATTCCGACTTCGATGCCCCGGTTGCCGAAATTCAGTTGCCTTTGAATTTCGGGTGATCCCTCTTGAGCATGTATGCTTCTGCTACTTGTTCTACATCAGACTTTCTTCCGCAAACGGCGAAACGCTTTGACTCGGTGAGTTTCGCGGCATTCCGACTTCGATGCCCCGGTTGCCGAAATTCAGTTGCCTTTGAATTTCGGGTGATCCCTCTTGAGCATGTATGCTTCTGCTACTTGTTCTACATCAGACTTCTTCCGCAAACGGCGAAACGCTTTGACTCGGTGAGTTTCGCGGCATTCCGACTTCGATGCCCCGGTTGCCGAAATTCAGTTGCCTTTGAATTTCGGGTGATCCCTCTTGAGCATGTATGCTTCTGCTACTTGTTCTACATCAGACTTTCTTCCGCAAACGGCGAAACGCTTTGACTCGGTGAGTTTCGCGGCATTCCGACTTCGATGCCCCGGTTGCCGAAATTCAGTTGCCTTTGAATTTCGGGTGATCCCTCTTGAGCATGTATGCTTCTGCTACTTGTTCTACATCAGACTTTCTTCCGCAAACGGCGAAACGCTTTGACTCGGTGAGTTTCGCGGCATTCCGACTTCGATGCCCCGGTTGCCGAAATTCAGTTGCCTTTGAATTTCGGGTGATCCCTCTTGAGCATGTATGCTTCTGCTACTTGTTCTACATCAGACTTCTTCCGCAAACGGCGAAACGCTTTGACTCGGTGAGTTTCGCGGCATTCCGACTTCGATGCCCCGGTTGCCGAAATTCAGTTGCCTTTGAATTTCGGGTGATCCCTCTTGAGCATGTATGCTTCTGCTACTTGTTCTACATCAGACTTCTTCCGCAAACGGCGAAACGCTTTGACTCGGTGAGTTTCGCGGCATTCCGACTTCGATGCCCCGGTTGCCGAAATTCAGTTGCCTTTGAATTTCGGGTGATCCCTCTTGAGCATGTATGCTTCTGCTACTTGTTCTACATCAGACTTTCTTCCGCAAACGGCGAAACGCTTTGACTCGGTGAGTTTCGCGGCATTCCGACTTCGATGCCCCGGTTGCCGAAATTCAGTTGCCTTTGAATTTCGGGTGATCCCTCTTGAGCATGTATGCTTCTGCTACTTGTTCTACATCAGACTTCTTCCGCAAACGGCGAAACGCTTTGACTCGGTGAGTTTCGCGGCATTCCGACTTCGATGCCCCGGTTGCCGAAATTCAGTTGCCTTTGAATTTCGGGTGATCCCTCTTGAGCATGTATGCTTCTGCTACTTGTTCTACATCAGACTTTCTTCCGCAAACGGCGAAACGCTTTGACTCGGTGAGTTTCGCGGCATTCCGACTTCGATGCCCCGGTTGCCGAAATTCAGTTGCCTTTGAATTTCGGGTGATCCCTCTTGAGCATGTATGCTTCTGCTACTTGTTCTACATCAGACTTTCTTCCGCAAACGGCGAAACGCTTTGACTCGGTGAGTTTCGCGGCATTCCGACTTCGATGCCCCGGTTGCCGAAATTCAGTTGCCTTTGAATTTCGGGTGATCCCTCTTGAGCATGTATGCTTCTGCTACTTGTTCTACATCAGACTTTCTTCCGCAAACGGCGAAACGCTTTGACTCGGTGAGTTTCGCGGCATTCCGACTTCGATGCCCCGGTTGCCGAAATTCAGTTGCCTTTGAATTTCGGGTGATCCCTCTTGAGCATGTATGCTTCTGCTACTTGTTCTACATCAGACTTTCTTCCGCAAACGGCGAAACGCTTTGACTCGGTGAGTTTCGCGGCATTCCGACTTCGATGCCCCGGTTGCCGAAATTCAGTTGCCTTTGAATTTCGGGTGATCCCTCTTGAGCATGTATGCTTCTGCTACTTGTTCTACATCAGACTTCTTCCGCAAACGGCGAAACGCTTTGACTCGGTGAGTTTCGCGGCATTCCGACTTCGATGCCCCGGTTGCCGAAATTCAGTTGCCTTTGAATTTCGGGTGATCCCTCTTGAGCATGTATGCTTCTGCTACTTGTTCTACATCAGACTTCTTCCGCAAACGGCGAAACGCTTTGACTCGGTGAGTTTCGCGGCATTCCGACTTCGATGCCCCGGTTGCCGAAATTCAGTTGCCTTTGAATTTCGGGTGATCCCTCTTGAGCATGTATGCTTCTGCTACTTGTTCTACATCAGACTTCTTCCGCAAACGGCGAAACGCTTTGACTCGGTGAGTTTCGCGGCATTCCGACTTCGATGCCCCGGTTGCCGAAATTCAGTTGCCTTTGAATTTCGGGTGATCCCTCTTGAGCATGTATGCTTCTGCTACTTGTTCTACATCAGACTTCTTCCGCAAACGGCGAAACGCTTTGACTCGGTGAGTTTCGCGGCATTCCGACTTCGATGCCCCGGTTGCCGAAATTCAGTTGCCTTTGAATTTCGGGTGATCCCTCTTGAGCATGTATGCTTCTGCTACTTGTTCTACATCAGACTTTCTTCCGCAAACGGCGAAACGCTTTGACTCGGTGAGTTTCGCGGCATTCCGACTTCGATGCCCCGGTTGCCGAAATTCAGTTGCCTTTGAATTTCGGGTGATCCCTCTTGAGCATGTATGCTTCTGCTACTTGTTCTACATCAGACTTCTTCCGCAAACGGCGAAACGCTTTGACTCGGTGAGTTTCGCGGCATTCCGACTTCGATGCCCCGGTTGCCGAAATTCAGTTGCCTTTGAATTTCGGGTGATCCCTCTTGAGCATGTATGCTTCTGCTACTTGTTCTACATCAGACTTCTTCCGCAAACGGCGAAACGCTTTGACTCGGTGAGTTTCGCGGCATTCCGACTTCGATGCCCCGGTTGCCGAAATTCAGTTGCCTTTGAATTTCGGGTGATCCCTCTTGAGCATGTATGCTTCTGCTACTTGTTCTACATCAGACTTCTTCCGCAAACGGCGAAACGCTTTGACTCGGTGAGTTTCGCGGCATTCCGACTTCGATGCCCCGGTTGCCGAAATTCAGTTGCCTTTGAATTTCGGGTGATCCCTCTTGAGCATGTATGCTTCTGCTACTTGTTCTACATCAGACTTTCTTCCGCAAACGGCGAAACGCTTTGACTCGGTGAGTTTCGCGGCATTCCGACTTCGATGCCCCGGTTGCCGAAATTCAGTTGCCTTTGAATTTCGGGTGATCCCTCTTGAGCATGTATGCTTCTGCTACTTGTTCTACATCAGACTTCTTCCGCAAACGGCGAAACGCTTTGACTCGGTGAGTTTCGCGGCATTCCGACTTCGATGCCCCGGTTGCCGAAATTCAGTTGCCTTTGAATTTCGGGTGATCCCTCTTGAGCATGTATGCTTCTGCTACTTGTTCTACATCAGACTTCTTCCGCAAACGGCGAAACGCTTTGACTCGGTGAGTTTCGCGGCATTCCGACTTCGATGCCCCGGTTGCCGAAATTCAGTTGCCTTTGAATTTCGGGTGATCCCTCTTGAGCATGTATGCTTCTGCTACTTGTTCTACATCAGACTTCTTCCGCAAACGGCGAAACGCTTTGACTCGGTGAGTTTCGCGGCATTCCGACTTCGATGCCCCGGTTGCCGAAATTCAGTTGCCTTTGAATTTCGGGTGATCCCTCTTGAGCATGTATGCTTCTGCTACTTGTTCTACATCAGACTTTCTTCCGCAAACGGCGAAACGCTTTGACTCGGTGAGTTTCGCGGCATTCCGACTTCGATGCCCCGGTTGCCGAAATTCAGTTGCCTTTGAATTTCGGGTGATCCCTCTTGAGCATGTATGCTTCTGCTACTTGTTCTACATCAGACTTTCTTCCGCAAACGGCGAAACGCTTTGACTCGGTGAGTTTCGCGGCATTCCGACTTCGATGCCCCGGTTGCCGAAATTCAGTTGCCTTTGAATTTCGGGTGATCCCTCTTGAGCATGTATGCTTCTGCTACTTGTTCTACATCAGACTTCTTCCGCAAACGGCGAAACGCTTTGACTCGGTGAGTTTCGCGGCATTCCGACTTCGATGCCCCGGTTGCCGAAATTCAGTTGCCTTTGAATTTCGGGTGATCCCTCTTGAGCATGTATGCTTCTGCTACTTGTTCTACATCAGACTTCTTCCGCAAACGGCGAAACGCTTTGACTCGGTGAGTTTCGCGGCATTCCGACTTCGATGCCCCGGTTGCCGAAATTCAGTTGCCTTTGAATTTCGGGTGATCCCTCTTGAGCATGTATGCTTCTGCTACTTGTTCTACATCAGACTTCTTCCGCAAACGGCGAAACGCTTTGACTCGGTGAGTTTCGCGGCATTCCGACTTCGATGCCCCGGTTGCCGAAATTCAGTTGCCTTTGAATTTCGGGTGATCCCTCTTGAGCATGTATGCTTCTGCTACTTGTTCTACATCAGACTTCTTCCGCAAACGGCGAAACGCTTTGACTCGGTGAGTTTCGCGGCATTCCGACTTCGATGCCCCGGTTGCCGAAATTCAGTTGCCTTTGAATTTCGGGTGATCCCTCTTGAGCATGTATGCTTCTGCTACTTGTTCTACATCAGACTTTCTTCCGCAAACGGCGAAACGCTTTGACTCGGTGAGTTTCGCGGCATTCCGACTTCGATGCCCCGGTTGCCGAAATTCAGTTGCCTTTGAATTTCGGGTGATCCCTCTTGAGCATGTATGCTTCTGCTACTTGTTCTACATCAGACTTCTTCCGCAAACGGCGAAACGCTTTGACTCGGTGAGTTTCGCGGCATTCCGACTTCGATGCCCCGGTTGCCGAAATTCAGTTGCCTTTGAATTTCGGGTGATCCCTCTTGAGCATGTATGCTTCTGCTACTTGTTCTACATCAGACTTCTTCCGCAAACGGCGAAACGCTTTGACTCGGTGAGTTTCGCGGCATTCCGACTTCGATGCCCCGGTTGCCGAAATTCAGTTGCCTTTGAATTTCGGGTGATCCCTCTTGAGCATGTATGCTTCTGCTACTTGTTCTACATCAGACTTTCTTCCGCAAACGGCGAAACGCTTTGACTCGGTGAGTTTCGCGGCATTCCGACTTCGATGCCCCGGTTGCCGAAATTCAGTTGCCTTTGAATTTCGGGTGATCCCTCTTGAGCATGTATGCTTCTGCTACTTGTTCTACATCAGACTTTCTTCCGCAAACGGCGAAACGCTTTGACTCGGTGAGTTTCGCGGCATTCCGACTTCGATGCCCCGGTTGCCGAAATTCAGTTGCCTTTGAATTTCGGGTGATCCCTCTTGAGCATGTATGCTTCTGCTACTTGTTCTACATCAGACTTCTTCCGCAAACGGCGAAACGCTTTGACTCGGTGAGTTTCGCGGCATTCCGACTTCGATGCCCCGGTTGCCGAAATTCAGTTGCCTTTGAATTTCGGGTGATCCCTCTTGAGCATGTATGCTTCTGCTACTTGTTCTACATCAGACTTTCTTCCGCAAACGGCGAAACGCTTTGACTCGGTGAGTTTCGCGGCATTCCGACTTCGATGCCCCGGTTGCCGAAATTCAGTTGCCTTTGAATTTCGGGTGATCCCTCTTGAGCATGTATGCTTCTGCTACTTGTTCTACATCAGACTTTCTTCCGCAAACGGCGAAACGCTTTGACTCGGTGAGTTTCGCGGCATTCCGACTTCGATGCCCCGGTTGCCGAAATTCAGTTGCCTTTGAATTTCGGGTGATCCCTCTTGAGCATGTATGCTTCTGCTACTTGTTCTACATCAGACTTCTTCCGCAAACGGCGAAACGCTTTGACTCGGTGAGTTTCGCGGCATTCCGACTTCGATGCCCCGGTTGCCGAAATTCAGTTGCCTTTGAATTTCGGGTGATCCCTCTTGAGCATGTATGCTTCTGCTACTTGTTCTACATCAGACTTCTTCCGCAAACGGCGAAACGCTTTGACTCGGTGAGTTTCGCGGCATTCCGACTTCGATGCCCCGGTTGCCGAAATTCAGTTGCCTTTGAATTTCGGGTGATCCCTCTTGAGCATGTATGCTTCTGCTACTTGTTCTACATCAGACTTCTTCCGCAAACGGCGAAACGCTTTGACTCGGTGAGTTTCGCGGCATTCCGACTTCGATGCCCCGGTTGCCGAAATTCAGTTGCCTTTGAATTTCGGGTGATCCCTCTTGAGCATGTATGCTTCTGCTACTTGTTCTACATCAGACTTTCTTCCGCAAACGGCGAAACGCTTTGACTCGGTGAGTTTCGCGGCATTCCGACTTCGATGCCCCGGTTGCCGAAATTCAGTTGCCTTTGAATTTCGGGTGATCCCTCTTGAGCATGTATGCTTCTGCTACTTGTTCTACATCAGACTTCTTCCCGCAAACGGCGAAACGCTTTGACTCGGTGAGTTTCGCGGCATTCCGACTTCGATGCCCCGGTTGCCGAAATTCAGTTGCCTTTGAATTTCGGGTGATCCCTCTTGAGCATGTATGCTTCTGCTACTTGTTCTACATCAGACTTCTTCCGCAAACGGCGAAACGCTTTGACTCGGTGAGTTTCGCGGCATTCCGACTTCGATGCCCCGGTTGCCGAAATTCAGTTGCCTTTGAATTTCGGGTGATCCCTCTTGAGCATGTATGCTTCTGCTACTTGTTCTACATCAGACTTCTTCCGCAAACGGCGAAACGCTTTGACTCGGTGAGTTTCGCGGCATTCCGACTTCGATGCCCCGGTTGCCGAAATTCAGTTGCCTTTGAATTTCGGGTGATCCCTCTTGAGCATGTATGCTTCTGCTACTTGTTCTACATCAGACTTTCTTCCGCAAACGGCGAAACGCTTTGACTCGGTGAGTTTCGCGGCATTCCGACTTCGATGCCCCGGTTGCCGAAATTCAGTTGCCTTTGAATTTCGGGTGATCCCTCTTGAGCATGTATGCTTCTGCTACTTGTTCTACATCAGACTTTCTTCCGCAAACGGCGAAACGCTTTGACTCGGTGAGTTTCGCGGCATTCCGACTTCGATGCCCCGGTTGCCGAAATTCAGTTGCCTTTGAATTTCGGGTGATCCCTCTTGAGCATGTATGCTTCTGCTACTTGTTCTACATCAGACTTTCTTCCGCAAACGGCGAAACGCTTTGACTCGGTGAGTTTCGCGGCATTCCGACTTCGATGCCCCGGTTGCCGAAATTCAGTTGCCTTTGAATTTCGGGTGATCCCTCTTGAGCATGTATGCTTCTGCTACTTGTTCTACATCAGACTTCTTCCGCAAACGGCGAAACGCTTTGACTCGGTGAGTTTCGCGGCATTCCGACTTCGATGCCCCGGTTGCCGAAATTCAGTTGCCTTTGAATTTCGGGTGATCCCTCTTGAGCATGTATGCTTCTGCTACTTGTTCTACATCAGACTTTCTTCCGCAAACGGCGAAACGCTTTGACTCGGTGAGTTTCGCGGCATTCCGACTTCGATGCCCCGGTTGCCGAAATTCAGTTGCCTTTGAATTTCGGGTGATCCCTCTTGAGCATGTATGCTTCTGCTACTTGTTCTACATCAGACTTCTTCCGCAAACGGCGAAACGCTTTGACTCGGTGAGTTTCGCGGCATTCCGACTTCGATGCCCCGGTTGCCGAAATTCAGTTGCCTTTGAATTTCGGGTGATCCCTCTTGAGCATGTATGCTTCTGCTACTTGTTCTACATCAGACTTCTTCCGCAAACGGCGAAACGCTTTGACTCGGTGAGTTTCGCGGCATTCCGACTTCGATGCCCCGGTTGCCGAAATTCAGTTGCCTTTGAATTTCGGGTGATCCCTCTTGAGCATGTATGCTTCTGCTACTTGTTCTACATCAGACTTCTTCCGCAAACGGCGAAACGCTTTGACTCGGTGAGTTTCGCGGCATTCCGACTTCGATGCCCCGGTTGCCGAAATTCAGTTGCCTTTGAATTTCGGGTGATCCCTCTTGAGCATGTATGCTTCTGCTACTTGTTCTACATCAGACTTCTTCCGCAAACGGCGAAACGCTTTGACTCGGTGAGTTTCGCGGCATTCCGACTTCGATGCCCCGGTTGCCGAAATTCAGTTGCCTTTGAATTTCGGGTGATCCCTCTTGAGCATGTATGCTTCTGCTACTTGTTCTACATCAGACTTTCTTCCGCAAACGGCGAAACGCTTTGACTCGGTGAGTTTCGCGGCATTCCGACTTCGATGCCCCGGTTGCCGAAATTCAGTTGCCTTTGAATTTCGGGTGATCCCTCTTGAGCATGTATGCTTCTGCTACTTGTTCTACATCAGACTTCTTCCGCAAACGGCGAAACGCTTTGACTCGGTGAGTTTCGCGGCATTCCGACTTCGATGCCCCGGTTGCCGAAATTCAGTTGCCTTTGAATTTCGGGTGATCCCTCTTGAGCATGTATGCTTCTGCTACTTGTTCTACATCAGACTTCTTCCGCAAACGGCGAAACGCTTTGACTCGGTGAGTTTCGCGGCATTCCGACTTCGATGCCCCGGTTGCCGAAATTCAGTTGCCTTTGAATTTCGGGTGATCCCTCTTGAGCATGTATGCTTCTGCTACTTGTTCTACATCAGACTTCTTCCGCAAACGGCGAAACGCTTTGACTCGGTGAGTTTCGCGGCATTCCGACTTCGATGCCCCGGTTGCCGAAATTCAGTTGCCTTTGAATTTCGGGTGATCCCTCTTGAGCATGTATGCTTCTGCTACTTGTTCTACATCAGACTTCTTCCGCAAACGGCGAAACGCTTTGACTCGGTGAGTTTCGCGGCATTCCGACTTCGATGCCCCGGTTGCCGAAATTCAGTTGCCTTTGAATTTCGGGTGATCCCTCTTGAGCATGTATGCTTCTGCTACTTGTTCTACATCAGACTTTCTTCCGCAAACGGCGAAACGCTTTGACTCGGTGAGTTTCGCGGCATTCCGACTTCGATGCCCCGGTTGCCGAAATTCAGTTGCCTTTGAATTTCGGGTGATCCCTCTTGAGCATGTATGCTTCTGCTACTTGTTCTACATCAGACTTCTTCCGCAAACGGCGAAACGCTTTGACTCGGTGAGTTTCGCGGCATTCCGACTTCGATGCCCCGGTTGCCGAAATTCAGTTGCCTTTGAATTTCGGGTGATCCCTCTTGAGCATGTATGCTTCTGCTACTTGTTCTACATCAGACTTTCTTCCGCAAACGGCGAAACGCTTTGACTCGGTGAGTTTCGCGGCATTCCGACTTCGATGCCCCGGTTGCCGAAATTCAGTTGCCTTTGAATTTCGGGTGATCCCTCTTGAGCATGTATGCTTCTGCTACTTGTTCTACATCAGACTTCTTCCGCAAACGGCGAAACGCTTTGACTCGGTGAGTTTCGCGGCATTCCGACTTCGATGCCCCGGTTGCCGAAATTCAGTTGCCTTTGAATTTCGGGTGATCCCTCTTGAGCATGTATGCTTCTGCTACTTGTTCTACATCAGACTTTCTTCCGCAAACGGCGAAACGCTTTGACTCGGTGAGTTTCGCGGCATTCCGACTTCGATGCCCCGGTTGCCGAAATTCAGTTGCCTTTGAATTTCGGGTGATCCCTCTTGAGCATGTATGCTTCTGCTACTTGTTCTACATCAGACTTCTTCCGCAAACGGCGAAACGCTTTGACTCGGTGAGTTTCGCGGCATTCCGACTTCGATGCCCCGGTTGCCGAAATTCAGTTGCCTTTGAATTTCGGGTGATCCCTCTTGAGCATGTATGCTTCTGCTACTTGTTCTACATCAGACTTCTTCCGCAAACGGCGAAACGCTTTGACTCGGTGAGTTTCGCGGCATTCCGACTTCGATGCCCCGGTTGCCGAAATTCAGTTGCCTTTGAATTTCGGGTGATCCCTCTTGAGCATGTATGCTTCTGCTACTTGTTCTACATCAGACTTCTTCCGCAAACGGCGAAACGCTTTGACTCGGTGAGTTTCGCGGCATTCCGACTTCGATGCCCCGGTTGCCGAAATTCAGTTGCCTTTGAATTTCGGGTGATCCCTCTTGAGCATGTATGCTTCTGCTACTTGTTCTACATCAGACTTTCTTCCGCAAACGGCGAAACGCTTTGACTCGGTGAGTTTCGCGGCATTCCGACTTCGATGCCCCGGTTGCCGAAATTCAGTTGCCTTTGAATTTCGGGTGATCCCTCTTGAGCATGTATGCTTCTGCTACTTGTTCTACATCAGACTTTCTTCCGCAAACGGCGAAACGCTTTGACTCGGTGAGTTTCGCGGCATTCCGACTTCGATGCCCCGGTTGCCGAAATTCAGTTGCCTTTGAATTTCGGGTGATCCCTCTTGAGCATGTATGCTTCTGCTACTTGTTCTACATCAGACTTTTCTTCCGCAAACGGCGAAACGCTTTGACTCGGTGAGTTTCGCGGCATTCCGACTTCGATGCCCCGGTTGCCGAAATTCAGTTGCCTTTGAATTTCGGGTGATCCCTCTTGAGCATGTATGCTTCTGCTACTTGTTCTACATCAGACTTCTTCCGCAAACGGCGAAACGCTTTGACTCGGTGAGTTTCGCGGCATTCCGACTTCGATGCCCCGGTTGCCGAAATTCAGTTGCCTTTGAATTTCGGGTGATCCCTCTTGAGCATGTATGCTTCTGCTACTTGTTCTACATCAGACTTCTTCCGCAAACGGCGAAACGCTTTGACTCGGTGAGTTTCGCGGCATTCCGACTTCGATGCCCCGGTTGCCGAAATTCAGTTGCCTTTGAATTTCGGGTGATCCCTCTTGAGCATGTATGCTTCTGCTACTTGTTCTACATCAGACTTCTTCCGCAAACGGCGAAACGCTTTGACTCGGTGAGTTTCGCGGCATTCCGACTTCGATGCCCCGGTTGCCGAAATTCAGTTGCCTTTGAATTTCGGGTGATCCCTCTTGAGCATGTATGCTTCTGCTACTTGTTCTACATCAGACTTCTTCCGCAAACGGCGAAACGCTTTGACTCGGTGAGTTTCGCGGCATTCCGACTTCGATGCCCCGGTTGCCGAAATTCAGTTGCCTTTGAATTTCGGGTGATCCCTCTTGAGCATGTATGCTTCTGCTACTTGTTCTACATCAGACTTTCTTCCGCAAACGGCGAAACGCTTTGACTCGGTGAGTTTCGCGGCATTCCGACTTCGATGCCCCGGTTGCCGAAATTCAGTTGCCTTTGAATTTCGGGTGATCCCTCTTGAGCATGTATGCTTCTGCTACTTGTTCTACATCAGACTTCTTCCGCAAACGGCGAAACGCTTTGACTCGGTGAGTTTCGCGGCATTCCGACTTCGATGCCCCGGTTGCCGAAATTCAGTTGCCTTTGAATTTCGGGTGATCCCTCTTGAGCATGTATGCTTCTGCTACTTGTTCTACATCAGACTTCTTCCGCAAACGGCGAAACGCTTTGACTCGGTGAGTTTCGCGGCATTCCGACTTCGATGCCCCGGTTGCCGAAATTCAGTTGCCTTTGAATTTCGGGTGATCCCTCTTGAGCATGTATGCTTCTGCTACTTGTTCTACATCAGACTTTCTTCCGCAAACGGCGAAACGCTTTGACTCGGTGAGTTTCGCGGCATTCCGACTTCGATGCCCCGGTTGCCGAAATTCAGTTGCCTTTGAATTTCGGGTGATCCCTCTTGAGCATGTATGCTTCTGCTACTTGTTCTACATCAGACTTCTTCCGCAAACGGCGAAACGCTTTGACTCGGTGAGTTTCGCGGCATTCCGACTTCGATGCCCCGGTTGCCGAAATTCAGTTGCCTTTGAATTTCGGGTGATCCCTCTTGAGCATGTATGCTTCTGCTACTTGTTCTACATCAGACTTCTTCCGCAAACGGCGAAACGCTTTGACTCGGTGAGTTTCGCGGCATTCCGACTTCGATGCCCCGGTTGCCGAAATTCAGTTGCCTTTGAATTTCGGGTGATCCCTCTTGAGCATGTATGCTTCTGCTACTTGTTCTACATCAGACTTTCTTCCGCAAACGGCGAAACGCTTTGACTCGGTGAGTTTCGCGGCATTCCGACTTCGATGCCCCGGTTGCCGAAATTCAGTTGCCTTTGAATTTCGGGTGATCCCTCTTGAGCATGTATGCTTCTGCTACTTGTTCTACATCAGACTTTCTTCCGCAAACGGCGAAACGCTTTGACTCGGTGAGTTTCGCGGCATTCCGACTTCGATGCCCCGGTTGCCGAAATTCAGTTGCCTTTGAATTTCGGGTGATCCCTCTTGAGCATGTATGCTTCTGCTACTTGTTCTACATCAGACTTCTTCCGCAAACGGCGAAACGCTTTGACTCGGTGAGTTTCGCGGCATTCCGACTTCGATGCCCCGGTTGCCGAAATTCAGTTGCCTTTGAATTTCGGGTGATCCCTCTTGAGCATGTATGCTTCTGCTACTTGTTCTACATCAGACTTTCTTCCGCAAACGGCGAAACGCTTTGACTCGGTGAGTTTCGCGGCATTCCGACTTCGATGCCCCGGTTGCCGAAATTCAGTTGCCTTTGAATTTCGGGTGATCCCTCTTGAGCATGTATGCTTCTGCTACTTGTTCTACATCAGACTTTCTTCCGCAAACGGCGAAACGCTTTGACTCGGTGAGTTTCGCGGCATTCCGACTTCGATGCCCCGGTTGCCGAAATTCAGTTGCCTTTGAATTTCGGGTGATCCCTCTTGAGCATGTATGCTTCTGCTACTTGTTCTACATCAGACTTCTTCCGCAAACGGCGAAACGCTTTGACTCGGTGAGTTTCGCGGCATTCCGACTTCGATGCCCCGGTTGCCGAAATTCAGTTGCCTTTGAATTTCGGGTGATCCCTCTTGAGCATGTATGCTTCTGCTACTTGTTCTACATCAGACTTCTTCCGCAAACGGCGAAACGCTTTGACTCGGTGAGTTTCGCGGCATTCCGACTTCGATGCCCCGGTTGCCGAAATTCAGTTGCCTTTGAATTTCGGGTGATCCCTCTTGAGCATGTATGCTTCTGCTACTTGTTCTACATCAGACTTTCTTCCGCAAACGGCGAAACGCTTTGACTCGGTGAGTTTCGCGGCATTCCGACTTCGATGCCCCGGTTGCCGAAATTCAGTTGCCTTTGAATTTCGGGTGATCCCTCTTGAGCATGTATGCTTCTGCTACTTGTTCTACATCAGACTTCTTCCGCAAACGGCGAAACGCTTTGACTCGGTGAGTTTCGCGGCATTCCGACTTCGATGCCCCGGTTGCCGAAATTCAGTTGCCTTTGAATTTCGGGTGATCCCTCTTGAGCATGTATGCTTCTGCTACTTGTTCTACATCAGACTTCTTCCGCAAACGGCGAAACGCTTTGACTCGGTGAGTTTCGCGGCATTCCGACTTCGATGCCCCGGTTGCCGAAATTCAGTTGCCTTTGAATTTCGGGTGATCCCTCTTGAGCATGTATGCTTCTGCTACTTGTTCTACATCAGACTTCTTCCGCAAACGGCGAAACGCTTTGACTCGGTGAGTTTCGCGGCATTCCGACTTCGATGCCCCGGTTGCCGAAATTCAGTTGCCTTTGAATTTCGGGTGATCCCTCTTGAGCATGTATGCTTCTGCTACTTGTTCTACATCAGACTTCTTCCGCAAACGGCGAAACGCTTTGACTCGGTGAGTTTCGCGGCATTCCGACTTCGATGCCCCGGTTGCCGAAATTCAGTTGCCTTTGAATTTCGGGTGATCCCTCTTGAGCATGTATGCTTCTGCTACTTGTTCTACATCAGACTTCTTCCGCAAACGGCGAAACGCTTTGACTCGGTGAGTTTCGCGGCATTCCGACTTCGATGCCCCGGTTGCCGAAATTCAGTTGCCTTTGAATTTCGGGTGATCCCTCTTGAGCATGTATGCTTCTGCTACTTGTTCTACATCAGACTTCTTCCGCAAACGGCGAAACGCTTTGACTCGGTGAGTTTCGCGGCATTCCGACTTCGATGCCCCGGTTGCCGAAATTCAGTTGCCTTTGAATTTCGGGTGATCCCTCTTGAGCATGTATGCTTCTGCTACTTGTTCTACATCAGACTTCTTCCGCAAACGGCGAAACGCTTTGACTCGGTGAGTTTCGCGGCATTCCGACTTCGATGCCCCGGTTGCCGAAATTCAGTTGCCTTTGAATTTCGGGTGATCCCTCTTGAGCATGTATGCTTCTGCTACTTGTTCTACATCAGACTTCTTCCGCAAACGGCGAAACGCTTTGACTCGGTGAGTTTCGCGGCATTCCGACTTCGATGCCCCGGTTGCCGAAATTCAGTTGCCTTTGAATTTCGGGTGATCCCTCTTGAGCATGTATGCTTCTGCTACTTGTTCTACATCAGACTTCTTCCGCAAACGGCGAAACGCTTTGACTCGGTGAGTTTCGCGGCATTCCGACTTCGATGCCCCGGTTGCCGAAATTCAGTTGCCTTTGAATTTCGGGTGATCCCTCTTGAGCATGTATGCTTCTGCTACTTGTTCTACATCAGACTTCTTCCGCAAACGGCGAAACGCTTTGACTCGGTGAGTTTCGCGGCATTCCGACTTCGATGCCCCGGTTGCCGAAATTCAGTTGCCTTTGAATTTCGGGTGATCCCTCTTGAGCATGTATGCTTCTGCTACTTGTTCTACATCAGACTTCTTCCGCAAACGGCGAAACGCTTTGACTCGGTGAGTTTCGCGGCATTCCGACTTCGATGCCCCGGTTGCCGAAATTCAGTTGCCTTTGAATTTCGGGTGATCCCTCTTGAGCATGTATGCTTCTGCTACTTGTTCTACATCAGACTTCTTCCGCAAACGGCGAAACGCTTTGACTCGGTGAGTTTCGCGGCATTCCGACTTCGATGCCCCGGTTGCCGAAATTCAGTTGCCTTTGAATTTCGGGTGATCCCTCTTGAGCATGTATGCTTCTGCTACTTGTTCTACATCAGACTTCTTCCGCAAACGGCGAAACGCTTTGACTCGGTGAGTTTCGCGGCATTCCGACTTCGATGCCCCGGTTGCCGAAATTCAGTTGCCTTTGAATTTCGGGTGATCCCTCTTGAGCATGTATGCTTCTGCTACTTGTTCTACATCAGACTTCTTCCGCAAACGGCGAAACGCTTTGACTCGGTGAGTTTCGCGGCATTCCGACTTCGATGCCCCGGTTGCCGAAATTCAGTTGCCTTTGAATTTCGGGTGATCCCTCTTGAGCATGTATGCTTCTGCTACTTGTTCTACATCAGACTTCTCTTCCGCAAACGGCGAAACGCTTTGACTCGGTGAGTTTCGCGGCATTCCGACTTCGATGCCCCGGTTGCCGAAATTCAGTTGCCTTTGAATTTCGGGTGATCCCTCTTGAGCATGTATGCTTCTGCTACTTGTTCTACATCAGACTTCTTCCGCAAACGGCGAAACGCTTTGACTCGGTGAGTTTCGCGGCATTCCGACTTCGATGCCCCGGTTGCCGAAATTCAGTTGCCTTTGAATTTCGGGTGATCCCTCTTGAGCATGTATGCTTCTGCTACTTGTTCTACATCAGACTTCTTCCGCAAACGGCGAAACGCTTTGACTCGGTGAGTTTCGCGGCATTCCGACTTCGATGCCCCGGTTGCCGAAATTCAGTTGCCTTTGAATTTCGGGTGATCCCTCTTGAGCATGTATGCTTCTGCTACTTGTTCTACATCAGACTTCTTCCGCAAACGGCGAAACGCTTTGACTCGGTGAGTTTCGCGGCATTCCGACTTCGATGCCCCGGTTGCCGAAATTCAGTTGCCTTTGAATTTCGGGTGATCCCTCTTGAGCATGTATGCTTCTGCTACTTGTTCTACATCAGACTTCTTCCGCAAACGGCGAAACGCTTTGACTCGGTGAGTTTCGCGGCATTCCGACTTCGATGCCCCGGTTGCCGAAATTCAGTTGCCTTTGAATTTCGGGTGATCCCTCTTGAGCATGTATGCTTCTGCTACTTGTTCTACATCAGACTTCTTCCGCAAACGGCGAAACGCTTTGACTCGGTGAGTTTCGCGGCATTCCGACTTCGATGCCCCGGTTGCCGAAATTCAGTTGCCTTTGAATTTCGGGTGATCCCTCTTGAGCATGTATGCTTCTGCTACTTGTTCTACATCAGACTTCTTCCGCAAACGGCGAAACGCTTTGACTCGGTGAGTTTCGCGGCATTCCGACTTCGATGCCCCGGTTGCCGAAATTCAGTTGCCTTTGAATTTCGGGTGATCCCTCTTGAGCATGTATGCTTCTGCTACTTGTTCTACATCAGACTTCTTCCGCAAACGGCGAAACGCTTTGACTCGGTGAGTTTCGCGGCATTCCGACTTCGATGCCCCGGTTGCCGAAATTCAGTTGCCTTTGAATTTCGGGTGATCCCTCTTGAGCATGTATGCTTCTGCTACTTGTTCTACATCAGACTTCTTCCGCAAACGGCGAAACGCTTTGACTCGGTGAGTTTCGCGGCATTCCGACTTCGATGCCCCGGTTGCCGAAATTCAGTTGCCTTTGAATTTCGGGTGATCCCTCTTGAGCATGTATGCTTCTGCTACTTGTTCTACATCAGACTTCTTCCGCAAACGGCGAAACGCTTTGACTCGGTGAGTTTCGCGGCATTCCGACTTCGATGCCCCGGTTGCCGAAATTCAGTTGCCTTTGAATTTCGGGTGATCCCTCTTGAGCATGTATGCTTCTGCTACTTGTTCTACATCAGACTTCTTCCGCAAACGGCGAAACGCTTTGACTCGGTGAGTTTCGCGGCATTCCGACTTCGATGCCCCGGTTGCCGAAATTCAGTTGCCTTTGAATTTCGGGTGATCCCTCTTGAGCATGTATGCTTCTGCTACTTGTTCTACATCAGACTTCTTCCGCAAACGGCGAAACGCTTTGACTCGGTGAGTTTCGCGGCATTCCGACTTCGATGCCCCGGTTGCCGAAATTCAGTTGCCTTTGAATTTCGGGTGATCCCTCTTGAGCATGTATGCTTCTGCTACTTGTTCTACATCAGACTTCTTCCGCAAACGGCGAAACGCTTTGACTCGGTGAGTTTCGCGGCATTCCGACTTCGATGCCCCGGTTGCCGAAATTCAGTTGCCTTTGAATTTCGGGTGATCCCTCTTGAGCATGTATGCTTCTGCTACTTGTTCTACATCAGACTTCTTCCGCAAACGGCGAAACGCTTTGACTCGGTGAGTTTCGCGGCATTCCGACTTCGATGCCCCGGTTGCCGAAATTCAGTTGCCTTTGAATTTCGGGTGATCCCTCTTGAGCATGTATGCTTCTGCTACTTGTTCTACATCAGACTTCTTCCGCAAACGGCGAAACGCTTTGACTCGGTGAGTTTCGCGGCATTCCGACTTCGATGCCCCGGTTGCCGAAATTCAGTTGCCTTTGAATTTCGGGTGATCCCTCTTGAGCATGTATGCTTCTGCTACTTGTTCTACATCAGACTTCTTCCGCAAACGGCGAAACGCTTTGACTCGGTGAGTTTCGCGGCATTCCGACTTCGATGCCCCGGTTGCCGAAATTCAGTTGCCTTTGAATTTCGGGTGATCCCTCTTGAGCATGTATGCTTCTGCTACTTGTTCTACATCAGACTTCTTCCGCAAACGGCGAAACGCTTTGACTCGGTGAGTTTCGCGGCATTCCGACTTCGATGCCCCGGTTGCCGAAATTCAGTTGCCTTTGAATTTCGGGTGATCCCTCTTGAGCATGTATGCTTCTGCTACTTGTTCTACATCAGACTTCTTCCGCAAACGGCGAAACGCTTTGACTCGGTGAGTTTCGCGGCATTCCGACTTCGATGCCCCGGTTGCCGAAATTCAGTTGCCTTTGAATTTCGGGTGATCCCTCTTGAGCATGTATGCTTCTGCTACTTGTTCTACATCAGACTTCTTCCGCAAACGGCGAAACGCTTTGACTCGGTGAGTTTCGCGGCATTCCGACTTCGATGCCCCGGTTGCCGAAATTCAGTTGCCTTTGAATTTCGGGTGATCCCTCTTGAGCATGTATGCTTCTGCTACTTGTTCTACATCAGACTTCTTCCGCAAACGGCGAAACGCTTTGACTCGGTGAGTTTCGCGGCATTCCGACTTCGATGCCCCGGTTGCCGAAATTCAGTTGCCTTTGAATTTCGGGTGATCCCTCTTGAGCATGTATGCTTCTGCTACTTGTTCTACATCAGACTTCTTCCGCAAACGGCGAAACGCTTTGACTCGGTGAGTTTCGCGGCATTCCGACTTCGATGCCCCGGTTGCCGAAATTCAGTTGCCTTTGAATTTCGGGTGATCCCTCTTGAGCATGTATGCTTCTGCTACTTGTTCTACATCAGACTTCTTCCGCAAACGGCGAAACGCTTTGACTCGGTGAGTTTCGCGGCATTCCGACTTCGATGCCCCGGTTGCCGAAATTCAGTTGCCTTTGAATTTCGGGTGATCCCTCTTGAGCATGTATGCTTCTGCTACTTGTTCTACATCAGACTTCTTCCGCAAACGGCGAAACGCTTTGACTCGGTGAGTTTCGCGGCATTCCGACTTCGATGCCCCGGTTGCCGAAATTCAGTTGCCTTTGAATTTCGGGTGATCCCTCTTGAGCATGTATGCTTCTGCTACTTGTTCTACATCAGACTTCTTCCGCAAACGGCGAAACGCTTTGACTCGGTGAGTTTCGCGGCATTCCGACTTCGATGCCCCGGTTGCCGAAATTCAGTTGCCTTTGAATTTCGGGTGATCCCTCTTGAGCATGTATGCTTCTGCTACTTGTTCTACATCAGACTTCTTCCGCAAACGGCGAAACGCTTTGACTCGGTGAGTTTCGCGGCATTCCGACTTCGATGCCCCGGTTGCCGAAATTCAGTTGCCTTTGAATTTCGGGTGATCCCTCTTGAGCATGTATGCTTCTGCTACTTGTTCTACATCAGACTTCTTCCGCAAACGGCGAAACGCTTTGACTCGGTGAGTTTCGCGGCATTCCGACTTCGATGCCCCGGTTGCCGAAATTCAGTTGCCTTTGAATTTCGGGTGATCCCTCTTGAGCATGTATGCTTCTGCTACTTGTTCTACATCAGACTTCTTCCGCAAACGGCGAAACGCTTTGACTCGGTGAGTTTCGCGGCATTCCGACTTCGATGCCCCGGTTGCCGAAATTCAGTTGCCTTTGAATTTCGGGTGATCCCTCTTGAGCATGTATGCTTCTGCTACTTGTTCTACATCAGACTTCTTCCGCAAACGGCGAAACGCTTTGACTCGGTGAGTTTCGCGGCATTCCGACTTCGATGCCCCGGTTGCCGAAATTCAGTTGCCTTTGAATTTCGGGTGATCCCTCTTGAGCATGTATGCTTCTGCTACTTGTTCTACATCAGACTTCTTCCGCAAACGGCGAAACGCTTTGACTCGGTGAGTTTCGCGGCATTCCGACTTCGATGCCCCGGTTGCCGAAATTCAGTTGCCTTTGAATTTCGGGTGATCCCTCTTGAGCATGTATGCTTCTGCTACTTGTTCTACATCAGACTTCTTCCGCAAACGGCGAAACGCTTTGACTCGGTGAGTTTCGCGGCATTCCGACTTCGATGCCCCGGTTGCCGAAATTCAGTTGCCTTTGAATTTCGGGTGATCCCTCTTGAGCATGTATGCTTCTGCTACTTGTTCTACATCAGACTTCTTCCGCAAACGGCGAAACGCTTTGACTCGGTGAGTTTCGCGGCATTCCGACTTCGATGCCCCGGTTGCCGAAATTCAGTTGCCTTTGAATTTCGGGTGATCCCTCTTGAGCATGTATGCTTCTGCTACTTGTTCTACATCAGACTTCTTCCGCAAACGGCGAAACGCTTTGACTCGGTGAGTTTCGCGGCATTCCGACTTCGATGCCCCGGTTGCCGAAATTCAGTTGCCTTTGAATTTCGGGTGATCCCTCTTGAGCATGTATGCTTCTGCTACTTGTTCTACATCAGACTTCTTCCGCAAACGGCGAAACGCTTTGACTCGGTGAGTTTCGCGGCATTCCGACTTCGATGCCCCGGTTGCCGAAATTCAGTTGCCTTTGAATTTCGGGTGATCCCTCTTGAGCATGTATGCTTCTGCTACTTGTTCTACATCAGACTTCTTCCGCAAACGGCGAAACGCTTTGACTCGGTGAGTTTCGCGGCATTCCGACTTCGATGCCCCGGTTGCCGAAATTCAGTTGCCTTTGAATTTCGGGTGATCCCTCTTGAGCATGTATGCTTCTGCTACTTGTTCTACATCAGACTTCTTCCGCAAACGGCGAAACGCTTTGACTCGGTGAGTTTCGCGGCATTCCGACTTCGATGCCCCGGTTGCCGAAATTCAGTTGCCTTTGAATTTCGGGTGATCCCTCTTGAGCATGTATGCTTCTGCTACTTGTTCTACATCAGACTTCTTCCGCAAACGGCGAAACGCTTTGACTCGGTGAGTTTCGCGGCATTCCGACTTCGATGCCCCGGTTGCCGAAATTCAGTTGCCTTTGAATTTCGGGTGATCCCTCTTGAGCATGTATGCTTCTGCTACTTGTTCTACATCAGACTTCTTCCGCAAACGGCGAAACGCTTTGACTCGGTGAGTTTCGCGGCATTCCGACTTCGATGCCCCGGTTGCCGAAATTCAGTTGCCTTTGAATTTCGGGTGATCCCTCTTGAGCATGTATGCTTCTGCTACTTGTTCTACATCAGACTTCTTCCGCAAACGGCGAAACGCTTTGACTCGGTGAGTTTCGCGGCATTCCGACTTCGATGCCCCGGTTGCCGAAATTCAGTTGCCTTTGAATTTCGGGTGATCCCTCTTGAGCATGTATGCTTCTGCTACTTGTTCTACATCAGACTTCTTCCGCAAACGGCGAAACGCTTTGACTCGGTGAGTTTCGCGGCATTCCGACTTCGATGCCCCGGTTGCCGAAATTCAGTTGCCTTTGAATTTCGGGTGATCCCTCTTGAGCATGTATGCTTCTGCTACTTGTTCTACATCAGACTTCTTCCGCAAACGGCGAAACGCTTTGACTCGGTGAGTTTCGCGGCATTCCGACTTCGATGCCCCGGTTGCCGAAATTCAGTTGCCTTTGAATTTCGGGTGATCCCTCTTGAGCATGTATGCTTCTGCTACTTGTTCTACATCAGACTTCTTCCGCAAACGGCGAAACGCTTTGACTCGGTGAGTTTCGCGGCATTCCGACTTCGATGCCCCGGTTGCCGAAATTCAGTTGCCTTTGAATTTCGGGTGATCCCTCTTGAGCATGTATGCTTCTGCTACTTGTTCTACATCAGACTTCTTCCGCAAACGGCGAAACGCTTTGACTCGGTGAGTTTCGCGGCATTCCGACTTCGATGCCCCGGTTGCCGAAATTCAGTTGCCTTTGAATTTCGGGTGATCCCTCTTGAGCATGTATGCTTCTGCTACTTGTTCTACATCAGACTTCTTCCGCAAACGGCGAAACGCTTTGACTCGGTGAGTTTCGCGGCATTCCGACTTCGATGCCCCGGTTGCCGAAATTCAGTTGCCTTTGAATTTCGGGTGATCCCTCTTGAGCATGTATGCTTCTGCTACTTGTTCTACATCAGACTTCTTCCGCAAACGGCGAAACGCTTTGACTCGGTGAGTTTCGCGGCATTCCGACTTCGATGCCCCGGTTGCCGAAATTCAGTTGCCTTTGAATTTCGGGTGATCCCTCTTGAGCATGTATGCTTCTGCTACTTGTTCTACATCAGACTTCTTCCGCAAACGGCGAAACGCTTTGACTCGGTGAGTTTCGCGGCATTCCGACTTCGATGCCCCGGTTGCCGAAATTCAGTTGCCTTTGAATTTCGGGTGATCCCTCTTGAGCATGTATGCTTCTGCTACTTGTTCTACATCAGACTTCTTCCGCAAACGGCGAAACGCTTTGACTCGGTGAGTTTCGCGGCATTCCGACTTCGATGCCCCGGTTGCCGAAATTCAGTTGCCTTTGAATTTCGGGTGATCCCTCTTGAGCATGTATGCTTCTGCTACTTGTTCTACATCAGACTTCTTCCGCAAACGGCGAAACGCTTTGACTCGGTGAGTTTCGCGGCATTCCGACTTCGATGCCCCGGTTGCCGAAATTCAGTTGCCTTTGAATTTCGGGTGATCCCTCTTGAGCATGTATGCTTCTGCTACTTGTTCTACATCAGACTTCTTCCGCAAACGGCGAAACGCTTTGACTCGGTGAGTTTCGCGGCATTCCGACTTCGATGCCCCGGTTGCCGAAATTCAGTTGCCTTTGAATTTCGGGTGATCCCTCTTGAGCATGTATGCTTCTGCTACTTGTTCTACATCAGACTTCTTCCGCAAACGGCGAAACGCTTTGACTCGGTGAGTTTCGCGGCATTCCGACTTCGATGCCCCGGTTGCCGAAATTCAGTTGCCTTTGAATTTCGGGTGATCCCTCTTGAGCATGTATGCTTCTGCTACTTGTTCTACATCAGACTTCTTCCGCAAACGGCGAAACGCTTTGACTCGGTGAGTTTCGCGGCATTCCGACTTCGATGCCCCGGTTGCCGAAATTCAGTTGCCTTTGAATTTCGGGTGATCCCTCTTGAGCATGTATGCTTCTGCTACTTGTTCTACATCAGACTTCTTCCGCAAACGGCGAAACGCTTTGACTCGGTGAGTTTCGCGGCATTCCGACTTCGATGCCCCGGTTGCCGAAATTCAGTTGCCTTTGAATTTCGGGTGATCCCTCTTGAGCATGTATGCTTCTGCTACTTGTTCTACATCAGACTTCTTCCGCAAACGGCGAAACGCTTTGACTCGGTGAGTTTCGCGGCATTCCGACTTCGATGCCCCGGTTGCCGAAATTCAGTTGCCTTTGAATTTCGGGTGATCCCTCTTGAGCATGTATGCTTCTGCTACTTGTTCTACATCAGACTTCTTCCGCAAACGGCGAAACGCTTTGACTCGGTGAGTTTCGCGGCATTCCGACTTCGATGCCCCGGTTGCCGAAATTCAGTTGCCTTTGAATTTCGGGTGATCCCTCTTGAGCATGTATGCTTCTGCTACTTGTTCTACATCAGACTTCTTCCGCAAACGGCGAAACGCTTTGACTCGGTGAGTTTCGCGGCATTCCGACTTCGATGCCCCGGTTGCCGAAATTCAGTTGCCTTTGAATTTCGGGTGATCCCTCTTGAGCATGTATGCTTCTGCTACTTGTTCTACATCAGACTTCTTCCGCAAACGGCGAAACGCTTTGACTCGGTGAGTTTCGCGGCATTCCGACTTCGATGCCCCGGTTGCCGAAATTCAGTTGCCTTTGAATTTCGGGTGATCCCTCTTGAGCATGTATGCTTCTGCTACTTGTTCTACATCAGACTTCTTCCGCAAACGGCGAAACGCTTTGACTCGGTGAGTTTCGCGGCATTCCGACTTCGATGCCCCGGTTGCCGAAATTCAGTTGCCTTTGAATTTCGGGTGATCCCTCTTGAGCATGTATGCTTCTGCTACTTGTTCTACATCAGACTTCTTCCGCAAACGGCGAAACGCTTTGACTCGGTGAGTTTCGCGGCATTCCGACTTCGATGCCCCGGTTGCCGAAATTCAGTTGCCTTTGAATTTCGGGTGATCCCTCTTGAGCATGTATGCTTCTGCTACTTGTTCTACATCAGACTTCTTCCGCAAACGGCGAAACGCTTTGACTCGGTGAGTTTCGCGGCATTCCGACTTCGATGCCCCGGTTGCCGAAATTCAGTTGCCTTTGAATTTCGGGTGATCCCTCTTGAGCATGTATGCTTCTGCTACTTGTTCTACATCAGACTTCTTCCGCAAACGGCGAAACGCTTTGACTCGGTGAGTTTCGCGGCATTCCGACTTCGATGCCCCGGTTGCCGAAATTCAGTTGCCTTTGAATTTCGGGTGATCCCTCTTGAGCATGTATGCTTCTGCTACTTGTTCTACATCAGACTTCTTCCGCAAACGGCGAAACGCTTTGACTCGGTGAGTTTCGCGGCATTCCGACTTCGATGCCCCGGTTGCCGAAATTCAGTTGCCTTTGAATTTCGGGTGATCCCTCTTGAGCATGTATGCTTCTGCTACTTGTTCTACATCAGACTTCTTCCGCAAACGGCGAAACGCTTTGACTCGGTGAGTTTCGCGGCATTCCGACTTCGATGCCCCGGTTGCCGAAATTCAGTTGCCTTTGAATTTCGGGTGATCCCTCTTGAGCATGTATGCTTCTGCTACTTGTTCTACATCAGACTTCTTCCGCAAACGGCGAAACGCTTTGACTCGGTGAGTTTCGCGGCATTCCGACTTCGATGCCCCGGTTGCCGAAATTCAGTTGCCTTTGAATTTCGGGTGATCCCTCTTGAGCATGTATGCTTCTGCTACTTGTTCTACATCAGACTTCTTCCGCAAACGGCGAAACGCTTTGACTCGGTGAGTTTCGCGGCATTCCGACTTCGATGCCCCGGTTGCCGAAATTCAGTTGCCTTTGAATTTCGGGTGATCCCTCTTGAGCATGTATGCTTCTGCTACTTGTTCTACATCAGACTTCTTCCGCAAACGGCGAAACGCTTTGACTCGGTGAGTTTCGCGGCATTCCGACTTCGATGCCCCGGTTGCCGAAATTCAGTTGCCTTTGAATTTCGGGTGATCCCTCTTGAGCATGTATGCTTCTGCTACTTGTTCTACATCAGACTTCTTCCGCAAACGGCGAAACGCTTTGACTCGGTGAGTTTCGCGGCATTCCGACTTCGATGCCCCGGTTGCCGAAATTCAGTTGCCTTTGAATTTCGGGTGATCCCTCTTGAGCATGTATGCTTCTGCTACTTGTTCTACATCAGACTTCTTCCGCAAACGGCGAAACGCTTTGACTCGGTGAGTTTCGCGGCATTCCGACTTCGATGCCCCGGTTGCCGAAATTCAGTTGCCTTTGAATTTCGGGTGATCCCTCTTGAGCATGTATGCTTCTGCTACTTGTTCTACATCAGACTTCTTCCGCAAACGGCGAAACGCTTTGACTCGGTGAGTTTCGCGGCATTCCGACTTCGATGCCCCGGTTGCCGAAATTCAGTTGCCTTTGAATTTCGGGTGATCCCTCTTGAGCATGTATGCTTCTGCTACTTGTTCTACATCAGACTTCTTCCGCAAACGGCGAAACGCTTTGACTCGGTGAGTTTCGCGGCATTCCGACTTCGATGCCCCGGTTGCCGAAATTCAGTTGCCTTTGAATTTCGGGTGATCCCTCTTGAGCATGTATGCTTCTGCTACTTGTTCTACATCAGACTTCTTCCGCAAACGGCGAAACGCTTTGACTCGGTGAGTTTCGCGGCATTCCGACTTCGATGCCCCGGTTGCCGAAATTCAGTTGCCTTTGAATTTCGGGTGATCCCTCTTGAGCATGTATGCTTCTGCTACTTGTTCTACATCAGACTTCTTCCGCAAACGGCGAAACGCTTTGACTCGGTGAGTTTCGCGGCATTCCGACTTCGATGCCCCGGTTGCCGAAATTCAGTTGCCTTTGAATTTCGGGTGATCCCTCTTGAGCATGTATGCTTCTGCTACTTGTTCTACATCAGACTTCTTCCGCAAACGGCGAAACGCTTTGACTCGGTGAGTTTCGCGGCATTCCGACTTCGATGCCCCGGTTGCCGAAATTCAGTTGCCTTTGAATTTCGGGTGATCCCTCTTGAGCATGTATGCTTCTGCTACTTGTTCTACATCAGACTTCTTCCGCAAACGGCGAAACGCTTTGACTCGGTGAGTTTCGCGGCATTCCGACTTCGATGCCCCGGTTGCCGAAATTCAGTTGCCTTTGAATTTCGGGTGATCCCTCTTGAGCATGTATGCTTCTGCTACTTGTTCTACATCAGACTTCTTCCGCAAACGGCGAAACGCTTTGACTCGGTGAGTTTCGCGGCATTCCGACTTCGATGCCCCGGTTGCCGAAATTCAGTTGCCTTTGAATTTCGGGTGATCCCTCTTGAGCATGTATGCTTCTGCTACTTGTTCTACATCAGACTTCTTCCGCAAACGGCGAAACGCTTTGACTCGGTGAGTTTCGCGGCATTCCGACTTCGATGCCCCGGTTGCCGAAATTCAGTTGCCTTTGAATTTCGGGTGATCCCTCTTGAGCATGTATGCTTCTGCTACTTGTTCTACATCAGACTTCTTCCGCAAACGGCGAAACGCTTTGACTCGGTGAGTTTCGCGGCATTCCGACTTCGATGCCCCGGTTGCCGAAATTCAGTTGCCTTTGAATTTCGGGTGATCCCTCTTGAGCATGTATGCTTCTGCTACTTGTTCTACATCAGACTTCTTCCGCAAACGGCGAAACGCTTTGACTCGGTGAGTTTCGCGGCATTCCGACTTCGATGCCCCGGTTGCCGAAATTCAGTTGCCTTTGAATTTCGGGTGATCCCTCTTGAGCATGTATGCTTCTGCTACTTGTTCTACATCAGACTTCTTCCGCAAACGGCGAAACGCTTTGACTCGGTGAGTTTCGCGGCATTCCGACTTCGATGCCCCGGTTGCCGAAATTCAGTTGCCTTTGAATTTCGGGTGATCCCTCTTGAGCATGTATGCTTCTGCTACTTGTTCTACATCAGACTTCTTCCGCAAACGGCGAAACGCTTTGACTCGGTGAGTTTCGCGGCATTCCGACTTCGATGCCCCGGTTGCCGAAATTCAGTTGCCTTTGAATTTCGGGTGATCCCTCTTGAGCATGTATGCTTCTGCTACTTGTTCTACATCAGACTTCTTCCGCAAACGGCGAAACGCTTTGACTCGGTGAGTTTCGCGGCATTCCGACTTCGATGCCCCGGTTGCCGAAATTCAGTTGCCTTTGAATTTCGGGTGATCCCTCTTGAGCATGTATGCTTCTGCTACTTGTTCTACATCAGACTTCTTCCGCAAACGGCGAAACGCTTTGACTCGGTGAGTTTCGCGGCATTCCGACTTCGATGCCCCGGTTGCCGAAATTCAGTTGCCTTTGAATTTCGGGTGATCCCTCTTGAGCATGTATGCTTCTGCTACTTGTTCTACATCAGACTTCTTCCGCAAACGGCGAAACGCTTTGACTCGGTGAGTTTCGCGGCATTCCGACTTCGATGCCCCGGTTGCCGAAATTCAGTTGCCTTTGAATTTCGGGTGATCCCTCTTGAGCATGTATGCTTCTGCTACTTGTTCTACATCAGACTTCTTCCGCAAACGGCGAAACGCTTTGACTCGGTGAGTTTCGCGGCATTCCGACTTCGATGCCCCGGTTGCCGAAATTCAGTTGCCTTTGAATTTCGGGTGATCCCTCTTGAGCATGTATGCTTCTGCTACTTGTTCTACATCAGACTTCTTCCGCAAACGGCGAAACGCTTTGACTCGGTGAGTTTCGCGGCATTCCGACTTCGATGCCCCGGTTGCCGAAATTCAGTTGCCTTTGAATTTCGGGTGATCCCTCTTGAGCATGTATGCTTCTGCTACTTGTTCTACATCAGACTTCTTCCGCAAACGGCGAAACGCTTTGACTCGGTGAGTTTCGCGGCATTCCGACTTCGATGCCCCGGTTGCCGAAATTCAGTTGCCTTTGAATTTCGGGTGATCCCTCTTGAGCATGTATGCTTCTGCTACTTGTTCTACATCAGACTTCCTTCCGCAAACGGCGAAACGCTTTGACTCGGTGAGTTTCGCGGCATTCCGACTTCGATGCCCCGGTTGCCGAAATTCAGTTGCCTTTGAATTTCGGGTGATCCCTCTTGAGCATGTATGCTTCTGCTACTTGTTCTACATCAGACTTCTTCCGCAAACGGCGAAACGCTTTGACTCGGTGAGTTTCGCGGCATTCCGACTTCGATGCCCCGGTTGCCGAAATTCAGTTGCCTTTGAATTTCGGGTGATCCCTCTTGAGCATGTATGCTTCTGCTACTTGTTCTACATCAGACTTCTTCCGCAAACGGCGAAACGCTTTGACTCGGTGAGTTTCGCGGCATTCCGACTTCGATGCCCCGGTTGCCGAAATTCAGTTGCCTTTGAATTTCGGGTGATCCCTCTTGAGCATGTATGCTTCTGCTACTTGTTCTACATCAGACTTCTTCCGCAAACGGCGAAACGCTTTGACTCGGTGAGTTTCGCGGCATTCCGACTTCGATGCCCCGGTTGCCGAAATTCAGTTGCCTTTGAATTTCGGGTGATCCCTCTTGAGCATGTATGCTTCTGCTACTTGTTCTACATCAGACTTCCTTCCGCAAACGGCGAAACGCTTTGACTCGGTGAGTTTCGCGGCATTCCGACTTCGATGCCCCGGTTGCCGAAATTCAGTTGCCTTTGAATTTCGGGTGATCCCTCTTGAGCATGTATGCTTCTGCTACTTGTTCTACATCAGACTTCCTTCCGCAAACGGCGAAACGCTTTGACTCGGTGAGTTTCGCGGCATTCCGACTTCGATGCCCCGGTTGCCGAAATTCAGTTGCCTTTGAATTTCGGGTGATCCCTCTTGAGCATGTATGCTTCTGCTACTTGTTCTACATCAGACTTCCTTCCGCAAACGGCGAAACGCTTTGACTCGGTGAGTTTCGCGGCATTCCGACTTCGATGCCCCGGTTGCCGAAATTCAGTTGCCTTTGAATTTCGGGTGATCCCTCTTGAGCATGTATGCTTCTGCTACTTGTTCTACATCAGACTTCTTCCGCAAACGGCGAAACGCTTTGACTCGGTGAGTTTCGCGGCATTCCGACTTCGATGCCCCGGTTGCCGAAATTCAGTTGCCTTTGAATTTCGGGTGATCCCTCTTGAGCATGTATGCTTCTGCTACTTGTTCTACATCAGACTTCTTCCGCAAACGGCGAAACGCTTTGACTCGGTGAGTTTCGCGGCATTCCGACTTCGATGCCCCGGTTGCCGAAATTCAGTTGCCTTTGAATTTCGGGTGATCCCTCTTGAGCATGTATGCTTCTGCTACTTGTTCTACATCAGACTTCCTTCCGCAAACGGCGAAACGCTTTGACTCGGTGAGTTTCGCGGCATTCCGACTTCGATGCCCCGGTTGTCGAAATTCAGTTGCCTTTGAATTTCGTGTGATCCCTCTTGAGCATGTATGCTTCTGCTACTTGTTCTACATCAGACTTCCTTCAGCAAACGGCAAAACGCTTTGACTCGGTGAGTTTCACGGCATTCCGACTTCGATGCCACGTTTACCAAAATTCAGTTGCCTTTGAATTTCGGGTGATCGCTCTTGAGCCTGTATGTTTCTGCTACTTGTTCTACATCAGACTTCCTTCCGCAAACGGCGAAACGCTCTGACTCGGTGAGTTTTGCGGCATTCCGGCTTCGATGCCCCGTTTGCCGAAATTCAGTTGCCTTTGAATTTCGGGTGATCCCTCTTGAGCATGTATGCTTCTGCTACTTGTTCTACATCAGACTTCCTTCCGCAAACGGCGAAACGCTTTGACTCGGTGAGTTTCGCGGCATTCCGACTTCGATGCCCCGGTTGCCGAAATTCAGTTGCCTTTGAATTTCGGGTGATCCCTCTTGAGCATGTATGCTTCTGCTACTTGTTCTACATCAGACTTCCTTCCGCAAACGGCGAAACGCTTTGACTCGGTGAGTTTCGCGGCATTCCGACTTCGATGCCCGGTTGCCGAAATTCAGTTGCCTTTGAATTTCGGGTGATCCCTCTTGAGCATGTATGCTTCTGCTACTTGTTCTACATCAGACTTCCTTCCGCAAACGGCGAAACGCTTTGACTCGGTGAGTTTCGCGGCATTCCGACTTCGATGCCCCGGTTGCCGAAATTCAGTTGCCTTTGAATTTCGGGTGATCCCTCTTGAGCATGTATGCTTCTGCTACTTGTTCTACATCAGACTTCTTCCGCAAACGGCGAAACGCTTTGACTCGGTGAGTTTCGCGGCATTCCGACTTCGATGCCCCGGTTGCCGAAATTCAGTTGCCTTTGAATTTCGGGTGATCCCTCTTGAGCATGTATGCTTCTGCTACTTGTTCTACATCAGACTTCTTCCGCAAACGGCGAAACGCTTTGACTCGGTGAGTTTCGCGGCATTCCGACTTCGATGCCCCGGTTGCCGAAATTCAGTTGCCTTTGAATTTCGGGTGATCCCTCTTGAGCATGTATGCTTCTGCTACTTGTTCTACATCAGACTTCTTCCGCAAACGGCGAAACGCTTTGACTCGGTGAGTTTCGCGGCATTCCGACTTCGATGCCCCGGTTGCCGAAATTCAGTTGCCTTTGAATTTCGGGTGATCCCTCTTGAGCATGTATGCTTCTGCTACTTGTTCTACATCACACTTCTTCCGCAAACGGCGAAACGCTTTGACTCGGTGAGTTTCGCGGCATTCCGACTTCGATGCCCCGGTTGCCGAAATTCAGTTGCCTTTGAATTTCGGGTGATCCCTCTTGAGCATGTATGCTTCTGCTACTTGTTCTACATCAGACTTCTTCCGCAAACGGCGAAACGCTTTGACTCGGTGAGTTTCGCGGCATTCCGACTTCGATGCCCCGGTTGCCGAAATTCAGTTGCCTTTGAATTTCGGGTGATCCCTCTTGAGCATGTATGCTTCTGCTACTTGTTCTACATCAGACTTCTTCCGCAAACGGCGAAACGCTTTGACTCGGTGAGTTTCGCGGCATTCCGACTTCGATGCCCCGGTTGCCGAAATTCAGTTGCCTTTGAATTTCGGGTGATCCCTCTTGAGCATGTATGCTTCTGCTACTTGTTCTACATCACACTTCTTCCGCAAACGGCGAAACGCTTTGACTCGGTGAGTTTCGCGGCATTCCGACTTCGATGCCCCGGTTGCCGAAATTCAGTTGCCTTTGAATTTCGGGTGATCCCTCTTGAGCATGTATGCTTCTGCTACTTGTTCTACATCAGACTTCTTCCGCAAACGGCGAAACGCTTTGACTCGGTGAGTTTCGCGGCATTCCGACTTCGATGCCCCGGTTGCCGAAATTCAGTTGCCTTTGAATTTCGGGTGATCCCTCTTGAGCATGTATGCTTCTGCTACTTGTTCTACATCACACTTCCTTCCGCAAACGGCGAAACGCTTTGACTCGGTGAGTTTCGCGGCATTCCGACTTCGATGCCCGGTTGCCGAAATTCAGTTGCCTTTGAATTTCGGGTGATCCCTCTTGAGCATGTATGCTTCTGCTACTTGTTCTACATCAGACTTCCTTCCGCAAACGGCGAAACGCTTTGACTCGGTGAGTTTCGCGGCATTCCGACTTCGATGCCCCGGTTGCCGAAATTCAGTTGCCTTTGAATTTCGGGTGATCCCTCTTGAGCATGTATGCTTCTGCTACTTGTTCTACATCAGACTTCCTTCCGCAAACGGCGAAACGCTTTGACTCGGTGAGTTTCGCGGCATTCCGACTTCGATGCCCCGGTTGCCGAAATTCAGTTGCCTTTGAATTTCGGGTGATCCCTCTTGAGCATGTATGCTTCTGCTACTTGTTCTACATCAGACTTCTTCCGCAAACGGCGAAACGCTTTGACTCGGTGAGTTTCGCGGCATTCCGACTTCGATGCCCCGGTTGCCGAAATTCAGTTGCCTTTGAATTTCGGGTGATCCCTCTTGAGCATGTATGCTTCTGCTACTTGTTCTACATCAGACTTCCTTCCGCAAACGGCGAAACGCTTTGACTCGGTGAGTTTCGCGGCATTCCGACTTCGATGCCCCGGTTGCCGAAATTCAGTTGCCTTTGAATTTCGGGTGATCCCTCTTGAGCATGTATGCTTCTGCTACTTGTTCTACATCAGACTTCCTTCCGCAAACGGCGAAACGCTTTGACTCGGTGAGTTTCGCGGCATTCCGACTTCGATGCCCCGGTTGCCGAAATTCAGTTGCCTTTGAATTTCGGGTGATCCCTCTTGAGCATGTATGCTTCTGCTACTTGTTCTACATCAGACTTCTTCCGCAAACGGCGAAACGCTTTGACTCGGTGAGTTTCGCGGCATTCCGACTTCGATGCCCCGGTTGCCGAAATTCAGTTGCCTTTGAATTTCGGGTGATCCCTCTTGAGCATGTATGCTTCTGCTACTTGTTCTACATCAGACTTCTTCCGCAAACGGCGAAACGCTTTGACTCGGTGAGTTTCGCGGCATTCCGACTTCGATGCCCCGGTTGCCGAAATTCAGTTGCCTTTGAATTTCGGGTGATCCCTCTTGAGCATGTATGCTTCTGCTACTTGTTCTACATCACACTTCCTTCCGCAAACGGCGAAACGCTTTGACTCGGTGAGTTTCGCGGCATTCCGACTTCGATGCCCCGGTTGCCGAAATTCAGTTGCCTTTGAATTTCGGGTGATCCCTCTTGAGCATGTATGCTTCTGCTACTTGTTCTACATCAGACTTCCTTCCGCAAACGGCGAAACGCTTTGACTCGGTGAGTTTCGCGGCATTCCGACTTCGATGCCCCGGTTGCCGAAATTCAGTTGCCTTTGAATTTCGGGTGATCCCTCTTGAGCATGTATGCTTCTGCTACTTGTTCTACATCAGACTTCCTTCCGCAAACGGCGAAACGCTTTGACTCGGTGAGTTTCGCGGCATTCCGACTTCGATGCCCCGGTTGCCGAAATTCAGTTGCCTTTGAATTTCGGGTGATCCCTCTTGAGCATGTATGCTTCTGCTACTTGTTCTACATCAGACTTCCTTCCGCAAACGGCGAAACGCTTTGACTCGGTGAGTTTCGCGGCATTCCGACTTCGATGCCCCGGTTGCCGAAATTCAGTTGCCTTTGAATTTCGGGTGATCCCTCTTGAGCATGTATGCTTCTGCTACTTGTTCTACATCAGACTTCTTCCGCAAACGGCGAAACGCTTTGACTCGGTGAGTTTCGCGGCATTCCGACTTCGATGCCCCGGTTGCCGAAATTCAGTTGCCTTTGAATTTCGGGTGATCCCTCTTGAGCATGTATGCTTCTGCTACTTGTTCTACATCAGACTTCCTTCCGCAAACGGCGAAACGCTTTGACTCGGTGAGTTTCGCGGCATTCCGACTTCGATGCCCCGGTTGCCGAAATTCAGTTGCCTTTGAATTTCGGGTGATCCCTCTTGAGCATGTATGCTTCTGCTACTTGTTCTACATCAGACTTCCTTCCGCAAACGGCGAAACGCTTTGACTCGGTGAGTTTCGCGGCATTCCGACTTCGATGCCCCGGTTGCCGAAATTCAGTTGCCTTTGAATTTCGGGTGATCCCTCTTGAGCATGTATGCTTCTGCTACTTGTTCTACATCAGACTTCTTCCGCAAACGGCGAAACGCTTTGACTCGGTGAGTTTCGCGGCATTCCGACTTCGATGCCCCGGTTGCCGAAATTCAGTTGCCTTTGAATTTCGGGTGATCCCTCTTGAGCATGTATGCTTCTGCTACTTGTTCTACATCAGACTTCCTTCCGCAAACGGCGAAACGCTTTGACTCGGTGAGTTTCGCGGCATTCCGACTTCGATGCCCCGGTTGCCGAAATTCAGTTGCCTTTGAATTTCGGGTGATCCCTCTTGAGCATGTATGCTTCTGCTACTTGTTCTACATCAGACTTCTTCCGCAAACGGCGAAACGCTTTGACTCGGTGAGTTTCGCGGCATTCCGACTTCGATGCCCCGGTTGCCGAAATTCAGTTGCCTTTGAATTTCGGGTGATCCCTCTTGAGCATGTATGCTTCTGCTACTTGTTCTACATCAGACACTTCCTTCCGCAAACGGCGAAACGCTTTGACTCGGTGAGTTTCGCGGCATTCCGACTTCGATGCCCCGTTTGCCGAAATTCAGTTGCCTTTGAATTTCGGGTGATCCCTCTTGAGCATGTATGCTTCTGCTACTTGTTCTACATCAGACTTCCTTCCGCAAACGGCGAAACGCTTTGACTCGGTGAGTTTCGCGGCATTCCGACTTCGATGCCCCGGTTGCCGAAATTCAGTTGCCTTTGAATTTCGGGTGATCCCTCTTGAGCATGTATGCTTCTGCTACTTGTTCTACATCAGACTTCCTTCCGCAAACGGCGAAACGCTTTGACTCGGTGAGTTTCGCGGCATTCCGACTTCGATGCCCCGGTTGCCGAAATTCAGTTGCCTTTGAATTTCGGGTGATCCCTCTTGAGCATGTATGCTTCTGCTACTTGTTCTACATCAGACTTCCTTCCGCAAACGGCGAAACGCTTTGACTCGGTGAGTTTCGCGGCATTCCGACTTCGATGCCCCGGTTGCCGAAATTCAGTTGCCTTTGAATTTCGGGTGATCCCTCTTGAGCATGTATGCTTCTGCTACTTGTTCTACATCACACTTCCTTCCGCAAACGGCGAAACGCTTTGACTCGGTGAGTTTCGCGGCATTCCGACTTCGATGCCCCGGTTGCCGAAATTCAGTTGCCTTTGAATTTCGGGTGATCCCTCTTGAGCATGTATGCTTCTGCTACTTGTTCTACATCAGACTTCTTCCGCAAACGGCGAAACGCTTTGACTCGGTGAGTTTCGCGGCATTCCGACTTCGATGCCCCGGTTGCCGAAATTCAGTTGCCTTTGAATTTCGGGTGATCCCTCTTGAGCATGTATGCTTCTGCTACTTGTTCTACATCAGACTTCCTTCCGCAAACGGCGAAACGCTTTGACTCGGTGAGTTTCGCGGCATTCCGACTTCGATGCCCCGGTTGCCGAAATTCAGTTGCCTTTGAATTTCGGGTGATCCCTCTTGAGCATGTATGCTTCTGCTACTTGTTCTACATCAGACTTCTTCCGCAAACGGCGAAACGCTTTGACTCGGTGAGTTTCGCGGCATTCCGACTTCGATGCCCCGTTTGCCGAAATTCAGTTGCCTTTGAATTTCGGGTGATCCCTCTTGAGCATGTATGCTTCTGCTACTTGTTCTACATCACACTTCCTTCCGCAAACGGCGAAACGCTTTGACTCGGTGAGTTTCGCGGCATTCCGACTTCGATGCCCCGGTTGCCGAAATTCAGTTGCCTTTGAATTTCGGGTGATCCCTCTTGAGCATGTATGCTTCTGCTACTTGTTCTACATCAGACTTCTTCCGCAAACGGCGAAACGCTTTGACTCGGTGAGTTTCGCGGCATTCCGACTTCGATGCCCCGGTTGCCGAAATTCAGTTGCCTTTGAATTTCGGGTGATCCCTCTTGAGCATGTATGCTTCTGCTACTTGTTCTACATCAGACTTCTTCCGCAAACGGCGAAACGCTTTGACTCGGTGAGTTTCGCGGCATTCCGACTTCGATGCCCCGGTTGCCGAAATTCAGTTGCCTTTGAATTTCGGGTGATCCCTCTTGAGCATGTATGCTTCTGCTACTTGTTCTACATCAGACTTCTTCCGCAAACGGCGAAACGCTTTGACTCGGTGAGTTTCGCGGCATTCCGACTTCGATGCCCGGTTGCCGAAATTCAGTTGCCTTTGAATTTCGGGTGATCCCTCTTGAGCATGTATGCTTCTGCTACTTGTTCTACATCAACTTCCTTCCGCAAACGGCGAAACGCTTTGACTCGGTGAGTTTCGCGGCATTCCGACTTCGATGCCCCGGTTGCCGAAATTCAGTTGCCTTTGAATTTCGGGTGATCCCTCTTGAGCATGTATGCTTCTGCTACTTGTTCTACATCAGACTTCTTCCGCAAACGGCGAAACGCTTTGACTCGGTGAGTTTCGCGGCATTCCGACTTCGATGCCCCGGTTGCCGAAATTCAGTTGCCTTTGAATTTCGGGTGATCCCTCTTGAGCATGTATGCTTCTGCTACTTGTTCTACATCACACTTCCTTCCGCAAACGGCGAAACGCTTTGACTCGGTGAGTTTCGCGGCATTCCGACTTCGATGCCCCGGTTGCCGAAATTCAGTTGCCTTTGAATTTCGGGTGATCCCTCTTGAGCATGTATGCTTCTGCTACTTGTTCTACATCAACTTCCTTCCGCAAACGGCGAAACGCTTTGACTCGGTGAGTTTCGCGGCATTCCGACTTCGATGCCCCGGTTGCCGAAATTCAGTTGCCTTTGAATTTCGGGTGATCCCTCTTGAGCATGTATGCTTCTGCTACTTGTTCTACATCAGACTTCTTCCGCAAACGGCGAAACGCTTTGACTCGGTGAGTTTCGCGGCATTCCGACTTCGATGCCCCGGTTGCCGAAATTCAGTTGCCTTTGAATTTCGGGTGATCCCTCTTGAGCATGTATGCTTCTGCTACTTGTTCTACATCACACTTCCTTCCGCAAACGGCGAAACGCTTTGACTCGGTGAGTTTCGCGGCATTCCGACTTCGATGCCCCGGTTGCCGAAATTCAGTTGCCTTTGAATTTCGGGTGATCCCTCTTGAGCATGTATGCTTCTGCTACTTGTTCTACATCACACTTCTTCCGCAAACGGCGAAACGCTTTGACTCGGTGAGTTTCGCGGCATTCCGACTTCGATGCCCCGGTTGCCGAAATTCAGTTGCCTTTGAATTTCGGGTGATCCCTCTTGAGCATGTATGCTTCTGCTACTTGTTCTACATCAGACTTCTTCCGCAAACGGCGAAACGCTTTGACTCGGTGAGTTTCGCGGCATTCCGACTTCGATGCCCCGGTTGCCGAAATTCAGTTGCCTTTGAATTTCGGGTGATCCCTCTTGAGCATGTATGCTTCTGCTACTTGTTCTACATCACACTTCTTCCGCAAACGGCGAAACGCTTTGACTCGGTGAGTTTCGCGGCATTCCGACTTCGATGCCCCGGTTGCCGAAATTCAGTTGCCTTTGAATTTCGGGTGATCCCTCTTGAGCATGTATGCTTCTGCTACTTGTTCTACATCACACTTCTTCCGCAAACGGCGAAACGCTTTGACTCGGTGAGTTTCGCGGCATTCCGACTTCGATGCCCCGGTTGCCGAAATTCAGTTGCCTTTGAATTTCGGGTGATCCCTCTTGAGCATGTATGCTTCTGCTACTTGTTCTACATCACACTTCTTCCGCAAACGGCGAAACGCTTTGACTCGGTGAGTTTCGCGGCATTCCGACTTCGATGCCCCGGTTGCCGAAATTCAGTTGCCTTTGAATTTCGGGTGATCCCTCTTGAGCATGTATGCTTCTGCTACTTGTTCTACATCACACTTCTTCCGCAAACGGCGAAACGCTTTGACTCGGTGAGTTTCGCGGCATTCCGACTTCGATGCCCCGGTTGCCGAAATTCAGTTGCCTTTGAATTTCGGGTGATCCCTCTTGAGCATGTATGCTTCTGCTACTTGTTCTACATCACACTTCCTTCCGCAAACGGCGAAACGCTTTGACTCGGTGAGTTTCGCGGCATTCCGACTTCGATGCCCCGGTTGCCGAAATTCAGTTGCCTTTGAATTTCGGGTGATCCCTCTTGAGCATGTATGCTTCTGCTACTTGTTCTACATCAGACTTCCTTCCGCAAACGGCGAAACGCTTTGACTCGGTGAGTTTCGCGGCATTCCGACTTCGATGCCCCGTTGCCGAAATTCAGTTGCCTTTGAATTTCGGGTGATCCCTCTTGAGCATGTATGCTTCTGCTACTTGTTCTACATCAGACTTCCTTCCGCAAACGGCGAAACGCTTTGACTCGGTGAGTTTCGCGGCATTCCGACTTCGATGCCCCGGTTGCCGAAATTCAGTTGCCTTTGAATTTCGGGTGATCCCTCTTGAGCATGTATGCTTCTGCTACTTGTTCTACATCAGACTTCTTCCGCAAACGGCGAAACGCTTTGACTCGGTGAGTTTCGCGGCATTCCGACTTCGATGCCCCGTTGCCGAAATTCAGTTGCCTTTGAATTTCGGGTGATCCCTCTTGAGCATGTATGCTTCTGCTACTTGTTCTACATCACACTTCTTCCGCAAACGGCGAAACGCTTTGACTCGGTGAGTTTCGCGGCATTCCGACTTCGATGCCCGGTTGCCGAAATTCAGTTGCCTTTGAATTTCGGGTGATCCCTCTTGAGCATGTATGCTTCTGCTACTTGTTCTACATCAGACTTCTTCCGCAAACGGCGAAACGCTTTGACTCGGTGAGTTTCGCGGCATTCCGACTTCGATGCCCCGGTTGCCGAAATTCAGTTGCCTTTG
Source organism: Populus alba x Populus x berolinensis (assembly GCA_029228515.1). Lineage (NCBI taxonomy): Eukaryota > Viridiplantae > Streptophyta > Magnoliopsida > Malpighiales > Salicaceae > Populus > Populus alba x Populus x berolinensis. The sequence continues at coordinate 29,595,094 of CM055350.1, read as the reverse complement.
AATTTCGGGTGATCCCTCTTGAGCATGTATGCTTCTGCTACTTGTTCTACATCACACTTCTTCCGCAAACGGCGAAACGCTTTGACTCGGTGAGTTTCGCGGCATTCCGACTTCGATGCCCCGGTTGCCGAAATTCAGTTGCCTTTGAATTTCGGGTGATCCCTCTTGAGCATGTATGCTTCTGCTACTTGTTCTACATCAGACTTCTTCCGCAAACGGCGAAACGCTTTGACTCGGTGAGTTTCGCGGCATTCCGACTTCGATGCCCGGTTGCCGAAATTCAGTTGCCTTTGAATTTCGGGTGATCCCTCTTGAGCATGTATGCTTCTGCTACTTGTTCTACATCAGACTTCTTCCGCAAACGGCGAAACGCTTTGACTCGGTGAGTTTCGCGGCATTCCGACTTCGATGCCCCGGTTGCCGAAATTCAGTTGCCTTTGAATTTCGGGTGATCCCTCTTGAGCATGTATGCTTCTGCTACTTGTTCTACATCAGACTTCCTTCCGCAAACGGCGAAACGCTTTGACTCGGTGAGTTTCGCGGCATTCCGACTTCGATGCCCCGGTTGCCGAAATTCAGTTGCCTTTGAATTTCGGGTGATCCCTCTTGAGCATGTATGCTTCTGCTACTTGTTCTACATCACACTTCTTCCGCAAACGGCGAAACGCTTTGACTCGGTGAGTTTCGCGGCATTCCGACTTCGATGCCCCGGTTGCCGAAATTCAGTTGCCTTTGAATTTCGGGTGATCCCTCTTGAGCATGTATGCTTCTGCTACTTGTTCTACATCACACTTCTTCCGCAAACGGCGAAACGCTTTGACTCGGTGAGTTTCGCGGCATTCCGACTTCGATGCCCGGTTGCCGAAATTCAGTTGCCTTTGAATTTCGGGTGATCCCTCTTGAGCATGTATGCTTCTGCTACTTGTTCTACATCAGACTTCCTTCCGCAAACGGCGAAACGCTTTGACTCGGTGAGTTTCGCGGCATTCCGACTTCGATGCCCCGGTTGCCGAAATTCAGTTGCCTTTGAATTTCGGGTGATCCCTCTTGAGCATGTATGCTTCTGCTACTTGTTCTACATCAGACTTCTTCCGCAAACGGCGAAACGCTTTGACTCGGTGAGTTTCGCGGCATTCCGACTTCGATGCCCCGGTTGCCGAAATTCAGTTGCCTTTGAATTTCGGGTGATCCCTCTTGAGCATGTATGCTTCTGCTACTTGTTCTACATCAGACTTCTTCCGCAAACGGCGAAACGCTTTGACTCGGTGAGTTTCGCGGCATTCCGACTTCGATGCCCGGTTGCCGAAATTCAGTTGCCTTTGAATTTCGGGTGATCCCTCTTGAGCATGTATGCTTCTGCTACTTGTTCTACATCACACTTCTTCCGCAAACGGCGAAACGCTTTGACTCGGTGAGTTTCGCGGCATTCCGACTTCGATGCCCGGTTGCCGAAATTCAGTTGCCTTTGAATTTCGGGTGATCCCTCTTGAGCATGTATGCTTCTGCTACTTGTTCTACATCACACTTCTTCCGCAAACGGCGAAACGCTTTGACTCGGTGAGTTTCGCGGCATTCCGACTTCGATGCCCCGGTTGCCGAAATTCAGTTGCCTTTGAATTTCGGGTGATCCCTCTTGAGCATGTATGCTTCTGCTACTTGTTCTACATCACACTTCCTTCCGCAAAGGGCGAAACGCTTTGAAGGTGAGTTTCGCGGCATTCCGACTTCGATGCCCCGGTTGCCGAAATTCAGTTGCCTTTGAATTTCGGGTGATCCCTCTTGAGCATG
>CM055350.1:29574191-29593206 GCA_029228515.1 Populus alba x Populus x berolinensis | reverse complement strand
AATTCAGTTGCCTTTGAATTTCGGGTGATCCCTCTTGAGCATGTATGCTTCTGCTACTTGTTCTACATCACACTTCCTTCCGCAAACGGCGAAACGCTTTGACTCGGTGAGTTTCGCGGCATTCCGACTTCGATGCCCCGTTGCCGAAATTCAGTTGCCTTTGAATTTCGGGTGATCCCTCTTGAGCATGTATGCTTCTGCTACTTGTTCTACATCACACTTCCTTCCGCAAACGGCGAAACGCTTTGACTCGGTGAGTTTCGCGGCATTCCGACTTCGATGCCCCGGTTGCCGAAATTCAGTTGCCTTTGAATTTCGGGTGATCCCTCTTGAGCATGTATGCTTCTGCTACTTGTTCTACATCACACTTCCTTCCGCAAACGGCGAAACGCTTTGACTCGGTGAGTTTCGCGGCATTCCGACTTCGATGCCCGGTTGCCGAAATTCAGTTGCCTTTGAATTTCGGGTGATCCCTCTTGAGCATGTATGCTTCTGCTACTTGTTCTACATCACACTTCTTCCGCAAACGGCGTAACGCTTTGACTCGGTGAGTTTCGCGGCATTCCGACTTGGATGCCCCGGTTGCCGAAATTCAGTGCCTTTGAATTTCGGGTGATCCCTCTTGAGCATGTATGCTTCTGCTACTTGTTCTACACAACACTTCCTTCCGCAAACAGCGAAACGCTTTGACTCGGTGAGTTTCGCCGCATTCCGACTTCGATGCCCCGGTTGCCGAAATTCAGTTGCCTTTGAATTTCGGGTGATCCCTCTTGAGCAAGTATGCTTCGGCTACTTGTTCTACAACACACTTCCTTCCACAAAAGGCGTAACGCTTTGACTCGGTGAGTTTCGCGGCATTCCGACTTCGATGCCCCGGTTGCCGAAATTCAGTTGCCTTTGAATTTCGGGTGATCCCTCTTGAGCATGTATGCTTCTGCTACTTGTTCTACATCACACTTCTTCCGCAAACGGCGAAACGCTTTGACTCGGTGAGTTTCGCGGCATTCCGACTTCGATGCCCCGGTTGCCGAAATTCAGTTGCCTTTGAATTTCGGGTGATCCCTCTTGAGCATGTATGCTTCTGCTACTTGTTCTACATCACACTTCTTCCGCAAACGCGAAACGCTTTGAACTCTGGTGAGTTTCGCGGCATTCCGACTTCGATGCCCCGGTTGCCGAAATTCAGTTGCCTTTGAATTTCGGGTGATCCCTCTTGAGCATGTATGCTTCTGCTACTTGTTCTACATCACACTTCCTTCCGCAAACGGCGAAACGCTTTGACTCGGTGAGTTTCGCGGCATTCCGACTTCGATGCCCCGGTTGCCGAAATTCAGTTGCCTTTGAATTTCGGGTGATCCCTCTTGAGCATGTATGCTTCTGCTACTTGTTCTACATCACACTTCCTTCCGCAAACAGCGAAACGCTTTGACTCGGTGAGTTTCGCGGCATTCCGACTTCGATGCCCCGGTTGCCGAAATTCAGTTGCCTTTGAATTTCGGGTGATCCCTCTTGAGCATGTATGCTTCTGCTACTTGTTCTACATCACACTTCCTTCCGCAAACGGCGAAACGCTTTGACTCGGTGAGTTTCGCGGCATTCCGACTTCGATGCCCCGGTTGCCGAAATTCAGTTGCCTTTGAATTTCGGGTGATCCCTCTTGAGCATGTATGCTTCTGCTACTTGTTCTACATCACACTTCCTTCCGCAAACGGCGAAACGCTTTGACTCGGTGAGTTTCGCGGCATTCCGACTTCGATGCCCCGGTTGCCGAAATTCAGTTGCCTTTGAATTTCGGGTGATCCCTCTTGAGCATGTATGCTTCTGCTACTTGTTCTACATCACACTTCCTTCCGCAAACGGCGAAACGCTTTGACTCGGTGAGTTTCGCGGCATTCCGACTTCGATGCCCCGGTTGCCGAAATTCAGTTGCCTTTGAATTTCGGGTGATCCCTCTTGAGCATGTATGCTTCTGCTACTTGTTCTACATCACACTTCCTTCCGCAAACGGCGAAACGCTTTGACTCGGTGAGTTTCGCGGCATTCCGACTTCGATGCCCCGGTTGCCGAAATTCAGTTGCCTTTGAATTTCGGGTGATCCCTCTTGAGCATGTATGCTTCTGCTACTTGTTCTACATCACACTTCCTTCCGCAAACGCGAAACGCTTTGACTCGGTGAGTTTCGCGGCATTCCGACTTCGATGCCCGGTTGCCGAAATTCAGTTGCCTTTGAATTTCGGGTGATCCCTCTTGAGCATGTATGCTTCTGCTACTTGTTCTACATCACACTTCCTTCCGCAAACAGCGAAACGCTTTGACTCGGTGAGTTTCGCGGCATTCCGACTTCGATGCCCCGGTTGCCGAAATTCAGTTGCCTTTGAATTTCGGGTGATCCCTCTTGAGCATGTATGCTTCTGCTACTTGTTCTACATCACACTTCCTTCCGCAAACGGCGAAACGCTTTGACTCGGTGAGTTTCGCGGCATTCCGACTTCGATGCCCCGGTTGCCGAAATTCAGTTGCCTTTGAATTTCGGGTGATCCCTCTTGAGCATGTATGCTTCTGCTACTTGTTCTACATCACACTTCCTTCCGCAAACGGCGAAACGCTTTGACTCGGTGAGTTTCGCGGCATTCCGACTTCGATGCCCCGGTTGCCGAAATTCAGTTGCCTTTGAATTTCGGGTGATCCCTCTTGAGCATGTATGCTTCTGCTACTTGTTCTACATCACACTTCCTTCCGCAAACGGCGAAACGCTTTGACTCGGTGAGTTTCGCGGCATTCCGACTTCGATGCCCCGGTTGCCGAAATTCAGTTGCCTTTGAATTTCGGGTGATCCCTCTTGAGCATGTATGCTTCTGCTACTTGTTCTACATCACACTTCCTTCCGCAAACGGCGAAACGCTTTGACTCGGTGAGTTTCGCGGCATTCCGACTTCGATGCCCCGGTTGCCGAAATTCAGTTGCCTTTGAATTTCGGGTGATCCCTCTTGAGCATGTATGCTTCTGCTACTTGTTCTACATCACACTTCCTTCGCAAACGGCGAAACGCTTTGACTCGGTGAGTTTCGCGGCATTCCGACTTCGATGCCCCGGTTGCCGAAATTCAGTTGCCTTTGAATTTCGGGTGATCCCTCTTGAGCATGTATGCTTCTGCTACTTGTTCTACATCACACTTCCTTCCGCAAACGGCGAAACGCTTTGACTCGGTGAGTTTCGCGGCATTCCGACTTCGATGCCCCGGTTGCCGAAATTCAGTTGCCTTTGAATTTCGGGTGATCCCTCTTGAGCATGTATGCTTCTGCTACTTGTTCTACATCACACTTCCTTCCGCAAACGGCGAAACGCTTTGACTCGGTGAGTTTCGCGGCATTCCGACTTCGATGCCCCGGTTGCCGAAATTCAGTTGCCTTTGAATTTCGGGTGATCCCTCTTGAGCATGTATGCTTCTGCTACTTGTTCTACATCACACTTCCTTCCGCAAACGGCGAAACGCTTTGACTCGGTGAGTTTCGCGGCATTCCGACTTCGATGCCCCGGTTGCCGAAATTCAGTTGCCTTTGAATTTCGGGTGATCCCTCTTGAGCATGTATGCTTCTGCTACTTGTTCTACATCACACTTCCTTCCGCAAACGGCGAAACGCTTTGACTCGGTGAGTTTCGCGGCATTCCGACTTCGATGCCCCGGTTGCCGAAATTCAGTTGCCTTTGAATTTCGGGTGATCCCTCTTGAGCATGTATGCTTCTGCTACTTGTTCTACATCACACTTCCTTCCGCAAACGGCGAAACGCTTTGACTCGGTGAGTTTCGCGGCATTCCGACTTCGATGCCCCGGTTGCCGAAATTCAGTTGCCTTTGAATTTCGGGTGATCCCTTTTGAGCCCCGGTTGCGAAATTCAGTTGCCTTTGAATTTCGGGTGATCCCTCTTGAGCATGTATGCTTCTGCTACTTGTTCTACATCACACTTCCTTCCGCAAACGGCGAAACGCTTTGACTCGGTGAGTTTCGCGGCATTCCGACTTCGATGCCCCGGTTGCCGAAATTCAGTTGCCTTTGAATTTCGGGTGATCCCTCTTGAGCATGTATGCTTCTGCTACTTGTTCTACATCACACTTCCTTCCGCAAACGGCGAAACGCTTTGACTCGGTGAGTTTCGCGGCATTCCGACTTCGATGCCCCGGTTGCCGAAATTCAGTTGCCTTTGAATTTCGGGTGATCCCTCTTGAGCATGTATGCTTCTGCTACTTGTTCTACATCACACTTCCTTCCGCAAACGGCGAAACGCTTTGACTCGGTGAGTTTCGCGGCATTCCGACTTCGATGCCCCGGTTGCCGAAATTCAGTTGCCTTTGAATTTCGGGTGATCCCTCTTGAGCATGTATGCTTCTGCTACTTGTTCTACATCACACTTCCTTCCGCAAACGGCGAAACGCTTTGACTCGGTGAGTTTCGCGGCATTCCGACTTCGATGCCCCGGTTGCCGAAATTCAGTTGCCTTTGAATTTCGGGTGATCCCTCTTGAGCATGTATGCTTCTGCTACTTGTTCTACATCACACTTCCTTCCGCAAACAGCGAAACGCTTTGACTCGGTGAGTTTCGCGGCATTCCGACTTCGATGCCCCGGTTGCCGAAATTCAGTTGCCTTTGAATTTCGGGTGATCCCTCTTGAGCATGTATGCTTCTGCTACTTGTTCTACATCACACTTCCTTCCGCAAACAGCGAAACGCTTTGACTCGGTGAGTTTCGCGGCATTCCGACTTCGATGCCCCGGTTGCCGAAATTCAGTTGCCTTTGAATTTCGGGTGATCCCTCTTGAGCATGTATGCTTCTGCTACTTGTTCTACATCACACTTCCTTCCGCAAACGGCGAAACGCTTTGACTCGGTGAGTTTCGCGGCATTCCGACTTCGATGCCCCGGTTGCCGAAATTCAGTTGCCTTTGAATTTCGGGTGATCCCTCTTGAGCATGTATGCTTCTGCTACTTGTTCTACATCACACTTCCTTCCGCAAACGGCGAAACGCTTTGACTCGGTGAGTTTCGCGGCATTCCGACTTCGATGCCCCGGTTGCCGAAATTCAGTTGCCTTTGAATTTCGGGTGATCCCTCTTGAGCATGTATGCTTCTGCTACTTGTTCTACATCACACTTCCTTCCGCAAACGGCGAAACGCTTTGACTCGGTGAGTTTCGCGGCATTCCGACTTCGATGCCCCGGTTGCCGAAATTCAGTTGCCTTTGAATTTCGGGTGATCCCTCTTGAGCATGTATGCTTCTGCTACTTGTTCTACATCACACTTCCTTCCGCAAACGGCGAAACGCTTTGACTCGGTGAGTTTCGCGGCATTCCGACTTCGATGCCCCGGTTGCCGAAATTCAGTTGCCTTTGAATTTCGGGTGATCCCTCTTGAGCATGTATGCTTCTGCTACTTGTTCTACATCACACTTCCTTCCGCAAACGGCGAAACGCTTTGACTCGGTGAGTTTCGCGGCATTCCGACTTCGATGCCCCGGTTGCCGAAATTCAGTTGCCTTTGAATTTCGGGTGATCCCTCTTGAGCATGTATGCTTCTGCTACTTGTTCTACATCACACTTCCTTCCGCAAACGGCGAAACGCTTTGACTCGGTGAGTTTCGCGGCATTCCGACTTCGATGCCCCGGTTGCCGAAATTCAGTTGCCTTTGAATTTCGGGTGATCCCTCTTGAGCATGTATGCTTCTGCTACTTGTTCTACATCACACTTCCTTCCGCAAACGGCGAAACGCTTTGACTCGGTGAGTTTCGCGGCATTCCGACTTCGATGCCCCGGTTGCCGAAATTCAGTTGCCTTTGAATTTCGGGTGATCCCTCTTGAGCATGTATGCTTCTGCTACTTGTTCTACATCACACTTCCTTCCGCAAACGGCGAAACGCTTTGACTCGGTGAGTTTCGCGGCATTCCGACTTCGATGCCCCGGTTGCCGAAATTCAGTTGCCTTTGAATTTCGGGTGATCCCTCTTGAGCATGTATGCTTCTGCTACTTGTTCTACATCACACTTCCTTCCGCAAACGGCGAAACGCTTTGACTCGGTGAGTTTCGCGGCATTCCGACTTCGATGCCCCGGTTGCCGAAATTCAGTTGCCTTTGAATTTCGGGTGATCCCTCTTGAGCATGTATGCTTCTGCTACTTGTTCTACATCACACTTCCTTCCGCAAACAGCGAAACGCTTTGACTCGGTGAGTTTCGCGGCATTCCGACTTCGATGCCCCGGTTGCCGAAATTCAGTTGCCTTTGAATTTCGGGTGATCCCTCTTGAGCATGTATGCTTCTGCTACTTGTTCTACATCACACTTCCTTCCGCAAACGGCGAAACGCTTTGACTCGGTGAGTTTCGCGGCATTCCGACTTCGATGCCCCGGTTGCCGAAATTCAGTTGCCTTTGAATTTCGGGTGATCCCTCTTGAGCATGTATGCTTCTGCTACTTGTTCTACATCACACTTCCTTCCGCAAACAGCGAAACGCTTTGACTCGGTGAGTTTCGCGGCATTCCGACTTCGATGCCCCGGTTGCCGAAATTCAGTTGCCTTTGAATTTCGGGTGATCCCTCTTGAGCATGTATGCTTCTGCTACTTGTTCTACATCACACTTCCTTCCGCAAACGGCGAAACGCTTTGACTCGGTGAGTTTCGCGGCATTCCGACTTCGATGCCCCGGTTGCCGAAATTCAGTTGCCTTTGAATTTCGGGTGATCCCTCTTGAGCATGTATGCTTCTGCTACTTGTTCTACATCACACTTCCTTCCGCAAACGGCGAAACGCTTTGACTCGGTGAGTTTCGCGGCATTCCGACTTCGATGCCCCGGTTGCCGAAATTCAGTTGCCTTTGAATTTCGGGTGATCCCTCTTGAGCATGTATGCTTCTGCTACTTGTTCTACATCACACTTCCTTCCGCAAACGGCGAAACGCTTTGACTCGGTGAGTTTCGCGGCATTCCGACTTCGATGCCCCGGTTGCCGAAATTCAGTTGCCTTTGAATTTCGGGTGATCCCTCTTGAGCATGTATGCTTCTGCTACTTGTTCTACATCACACTTCCTTCCGCAAACAGCGAAACGCTTTGACTCGGTGAGTTTCGCGGCATTCCGACTTCGATGCCCCGGTTGCCGAAATTCAGTTGCCTTTGAATTTCGGGTGATCCCTCTTGAGCATGTATGCTTCTGCTACTTGTTCTACATCACACTTCCTTCCGCAAACGGCGAAACGCTTTGACTCGGTGAGTTTCGCGGCATTCCGACTTCGATGCCCCGGTTGCCGAAATTCAGTTGCCTTTGAATTTCGGGTGATCCCTCTTGAGCATGTATGCTTCTGCTACTTGTTCTACATCACACTTCCTTCCGCAAACGGCGAAACGCTTTGACTCGGTGAGTTTCGCGGCATTCCGACTTCGATGCCCCGGTTGCCGAAATTCAGTTGCCTTTGAATTTCGGGTGATCCCTCTTGAGCATGTATGCTTCTGCTACTTGTTCTACATCACACTTCCTTCCGCAAACAGCGAAACGCTTTGACTCGGTGAGTTTCGCGGCATTCCGACTTCGATGCCCCGTTGCCGAAATTCAGTTGCCTTTGAATTTCGGGTGATCCCTCTTGAGCATGTATGCTTCTGCTACTTGTTCTACATCACACTTCCTTCCGCAAACGGCGAAACGCTTTGACTCGGTGAGTTTCGCGGCATTCCGACTTCGATGCCCCGGTTGCCGAAATTCAGTTGCCTTTGAATTTCGGGTGATCCCTCTTGAGCATGTATGCTTCTGCTACTTGTTCTACATCACACTTCCTTCCGCAAACGGCGAAACGCTTTGACTCGGTGAGTTTCGCGGCATTCCGACTTCGATGCCCCGGTTGCCGAAATTCAGTTGCCTTTGAATTTCGGGTGATCCCTCTTGAGCATGTATGCTTCTGCTACTTGTTCTACATCACACTTCCTTCCGCAAACGGCGAAACGCTTTGACTCGGTGAGTTTCGCGGCATTCCGACTTCGATGCCCCGGTTGCCGAAATTCAGTTGCCTTTGAATTTCGGGTGATCCCTCTTGAGCATGTATGCTTCTGCTACTTGTTCTACATCACACTTCCTTCCGCAAACGGCGAAACGCTTTGACTCGGTGAGTTTCGCGGCATTCCGACTTCGATGCCCCGGTTGCCGAAATTCAGTTGCCTTTGAATTTCGGGTGATCCCTCTTGAGCATGTATGCTTCTGCTACTTGTTCTACATCACACTTCCTTCCGCAAACGGCGAAACGCTTTGACTCGGTGAGTTTCGCGGCATTCCGACTTCGATGCCCGGTTGCCGAAATTCAGTTGCCTTTGAATTTCGGGTGATCCCTCTTGAGCATGTATGCTTCTGCTACTTGTTCTACATCACACTTCTTCCGCAAACGGCGAAACGCTTTGACTCGGTGAGTTTCGCGGCATTCCGACTTCGATGCCCGGTTGCCGAAATTCAGTTGCCTTTGAATTTCGGGTGATCCCTCTTGAGCATGTATGCTTCTGCTACTTGTTCTACATCACACTTCCTTCCGCAAACGGCGAAACGCTTTGACTCGGTGAGTTTCGCGGCATTCCGACTTCGATGCCCCGGTTGCCGAAATTCAGTTGCCTTTGAATTTCGGGTGATCCCTCTTGAGCATGTATGCTTCTGCTACTTGTTCTACATCACACTTCCTTCCGCAAACAGCGAAACGCTTTGACTCGGTGAGTTTCGCGGCATTCCGACTTCGATGCCCGGTTGCCGAAATTCAGTTGCCTTTGAATTTCGGGTGATCCCTCTTGAGCATGTATGCTTCTGCTACTTGTTCTACATCACACTTCTTCCGCAAAAGCGAAACGCTTTGACTCGGTGAGTTTCGCGGCATTCCGACTTCGATGCCCCGGTTGCCGAAATTCAGTTGCCTTTGAATTTCGGGTGATCCCTCTTGAGCATGTATGCTTCTGCTACTTGTTCTACATCACACTTCCTTCCGCAAACGGCGAAACGCTTTGACTCGGTGAGTTTCGCGGCATTCCGACTTCGATGCCCCGGTTGCCGAAATTCAGTTGCCTTTGAATTTCGGGTGATCCCTCTTGAGCATGTATGCTTCTGCTACTTGTTCTACATCACACTTCCTTCCGCAAACAGCGAAACGCTTTGACTCGGTGAGTTTCGCCCCCCCCCCCCCCCCCCCCCCCTTGCTTCTGCTGCTTTTTCTTCTACTTTTTTTCTTCCTCAAAACTCGAAAAAACTTTGAAAAACGCTTTTTCGCGGCATTCCGACTTCGATGCCCCGGTTGCCGAAATTCAGTTGCCTTTGAATTTCGGGTGATCCCTCTTGAGCATGTATGCTTCTGCTACTTGTTCTACATCACACTTCCTTCCGCAAACGGCGAAACGCTTTGACTCGGTGAGTTTCGCGGCATTCCGACTTCGATGCCCCGGTTGCCGAAATTCAGTTGCCTTTGAATTTCGGGTGATCCCTCTTGAGCATGTATGCTTCTGCTACTTGTTCTACATCACACTTCCTTCCGCAAACGGCGAAACGCTTTGACTCGGTGAGTTTCGCGGCATTCCGACTTCGATGCCCGGTTGCCGAAATTCAGTTGCCTTTGAATTTCGGGTGATCCCTCTTGAGCATGTATGCTTCTGCTACTTGTTCTACATCACACTTCTTCCGCAAACGGCGAAACGCTTTGACTCGGTGAGTTTCGCGGCATTCCGACTTCGATGCCCCGGTTGCCGAAATTCAGTTGCCTTTGAATTTCGGGTGATCCCTCTTGAGCATGTATGCTTCTGCTACTTGTTCTACATCACACTTCCTTCCGCAAACGCGAAACGCTTTGACTCGGTGAGTTTCGCGGCATTCCGACTTCGATGCCCGGTTGCCGAAATTCAGTTGCCTTTGAATTTCGGGTGATCCCTCTTGAGCATGTATGCTTCTGCTACTTGTTCTACATCACACTTCCTTCCGCAAACGGCGAAACGCTTTGACTCGGTGAGTTTCGCGGCATTCCGACTTCGATGCCCGGTTGCCGAAATTCAGTTGCCTTTGAATTTCGGGTGATCCCTCTTGAGCATGTATGCTTCTGCTACTTGTTCTACATCACACTTCCTTCCGCAAACAGCGAAACGCTTTGACTCGGTGAGTTTCGCGGCATTCCGACTTCGATGCCCCGGTTGCCGAAATTCAGTTGCCTTTGAATTTCGGGTGATCCCTCTTGAGCATGTATGCTTCTGCTACTTGTTCTACATCACACTTCCTTCCGCAAAGCGAAACGCTTTGACTCGGTGAGTTTCGCGGCATTCCGACTTCGATGCCCGGTTGCCGAAATTCAGTTGCCTTTGAATTTCGGGTGATCCCTCTTGAGCATGTATGCTTCTGCTACTTGTTCTACATCACACTTCCTTCCGCAAACGGCGAAACGCTTTGACTCGGTGAGTTTCGCGGCATTCCGACTTCGATGCCCCGGTTGCCGAAATTCAGTTGCCTTTGAATTTCGGGTGATCCCTCTTGAGCATGTATGCTTCTGCTACTTGTTCTACATCACACTTCCTTCCGCAAAGCGAAACGCTTTGACTCGGTGAGTTTCGCGGCATTCCGACTTCGATGCCCCGGTTGCCGAAATTCAGTTGCCTTTGAATTTCGGGTGATCCCTCTTGAGCATGTATGCTTCTGCTACTTGTTCTACATCACACTTCCTTCCGCAAACGCGAAACGCTTTGACTCGGTGAGTTTCGCGGCATTCCGACTTCGATGCCCCGGTTGCCGAAATTCAGTTGCCTTTGAATTTCGGGTGATCCCTCTTGAGCATGTATGCTTCTGCTACTTGTTCTACATCACACTTCCTTCCGCAAACAGCGAAACGCTTTGACTCGGTGAGTTTCGCGGCATTCCGACTTCGATGCCCCGGTTGCCGAAATTCAGTTGCCTTTGAATTTCGGGTGATCCCTCTTGAGCATGTATGCTTCTGCTACTTGTTCTACATCACCTTCCTTCCGCAAACGGCGAAACGCTTTGACTCGGTGAGTTTCGCGGCATTCCGACTTCGATGCCCCGGTTGCCGAAATTCAGTTGCCTTTGAATTTCGGGTGATCCCTCTTGAGCATGTATGCTTCTGCTACTTGTTCTACATCACACTTCCTTCCGCAAACGGCGAAACGCTTTGACTCGGTGAGTTTCGCGGCATTCCGACTTCGATGCCCGGTTGCCGAAATTCAGTTGCCTTTGAATTTCGGGTGATCCCTCTTGAGCATGTATGCTTCTGCTACTTGTTCTACATCACACTTCTTCCGCAAAGCGAAACGCTTTGACTCGGTGAGTTTCGCGGCATTCCGACTTCGATGCCCCGTTGCCGAAATTCAGTTGCCTTTGAATTTCGGGTGATCCCTCTTGAGCATGTATGCTTCTGCTACTTGTTCTACATCACACTTCCTTCCGCAAACAGCGAAACGCTTTGACTCGGTGAGTTTCGCGGCATTCCGACTTCGATGCCCCGGTTGCCGAAATTCAGTTGCCTTTGAATTTCGGGTGATCCCTCTTGAGCATGTATGCTTCTGCTACTTGTTCTACATCACACTTCCTTCCGCAAACGGCGAAACGCTTTGACTCGGTGAGTTTCGCGGCATTCCGACTTCGATGCCCGGTTGCCGAAATTCAGTTGCCTTTGAATTTCGGGTGATCCCTCTTGAGCATGTATGCTTCTGCTACTTGTTCTACATCACCTTCCTTCCGCAAACGGCGAAACGCTTTGACTCGGTGAGTTTCGCGGCATTCCGACTTCGATGCCCGGTTGCCGAAATTCAGTTGCCTTTGAATTTCGGGTGATCCCTCTTGAGCATGTATGCTTCTGCTACTTGTTCTACATCACACTTCTTCCGCAAACGGCGAAACGCTTTGACTCGGTGAGTTTCGCGGCATTCCGACTTCGATGCCCGGTTGCCGAAATTCAGTTGCCTTTGAATTTCGGGTGATCCCTCTTGAGCATGTATGCTTCTGCTACTTGTTCTACATCACCTTCCTTCCGCAAACAGCGAAACGCTTTGACTCGGTGAGTTTCGCGGCATTCCGACTTCGATGCCCCGGTTGCCGAAATTCAGTTGCCTTTGAATTTCGGGTGATCCCTCTTGAGCATGTATGCTTCTGCTACTTGTTCTACATCACACTTCCTTCCGCAAACGGCGAAACGCTTTGACTCGGTGAGTTTCGCGGCATTCCGACTTCGATGCCCGGTTGCCGAAATTCAGTTGCCTTTGAATTTCGGGTGATCCCTCTTGAGCATGTATGCTTCTGCTACTTGTTCTACATCACACTTCCTTCCGCAAACAGAAACGCTTTGACTCGGTGAGTTTCGCGGCATTCCGACTTCGATGCCCCGGTTGCCGAAATTCAGTTGCCTTTGAATTTCGGGTGATCCCTCTTGAGCATGTATGCTTCTGCTACTTGTTCTACATCACACTTCCTTCCGCAAACGGCGAAACGCTTTGACTCGGTGTTCGCGCACAATTCCCCCGACCTTGCCAAATTCAGTTGCCTTTGAATTTCGGTGATCCCTCTTGAGCATTTTTGCTATTTTCTTCTACTCTACATCACACCGCACTTCCCTCCCGGCGAAACCTTGACGTGAGTTTCGCGGCATTCCGACTTCGATGCCCCGGTTGCCGAAATTCAGTTGCCTTTGAATTTCGGGTGATCCCTCTTGAGCATGTATGCTTCTGCTACTTGTTCTACATCACACTTCTTCCGCAAACGGCGAAACGCTTTGACTCGGTGAGTTTCGCGGCATTCCGACTTCGATGCCCCGGTTGCCGAAATTCAGTTGCCTTTGAATTTCGGGTGATCCCTCTTGAGCATGTATGCTTCTGCTACTTGTTCTACATCACACTTCCTTCCGCAAACGGCGAAACGCTTTGACTCGGTGAGTTTCGCGGCATTCCGACTTCGATGCCCCGGTTGCCGAAATTCAGTTGCCTTTGAATTTCGGGTGATCCCTCTTGAGCATGTATGCTTCTGCTACTTGTTCTACATCACACTTCCTTCCGCAAACGGCGAAACGCTTTGACTCGGTGAGTTTCGCGGCATTCCGACTTCGATGCCCCGGTTGCCGAAATTCAGTTGCCTTTGAATTTCGGGTGATCCCTCTTGAGCATGTATGCTTCTGCTACTTGTTCTACATCACACTTCCTTCCGCAAACGGCGAAACGCTTTGACTCGGTGAGTTTCGCGGCATTCCGACTTCGATGCCCCGGTTGCCGAAATTCAGTTGCCTTTGAATTTCGGGTGATCCCTCTTGAGCATGTATGCTTCTGCTACTTGTTCTACATCACACTTCCTTCCGCAAACGGCGAAACGCTTTGACTCGGTGAGTTTCGCGGCATTCCGACTTCGATGCCCGGTTGCCGAAATTCAGTTGCCTTTGAATTTCGGGTGATCCCTCTTGAGCATGTATGCTTCTGCTACTTGTTCTACATCACACTTCCTTCCGCAAACGGCGAAACGCTTTGACTCGGTGAGTTTCGCGGCATTCCGACTTCGATGCCCCGGTTGCCGAAATTCAGTTGCCTTTGAATTTCGGGTGATCCCTCTTGAGCATGTATGCTTCTGCTACTTGTTCTACATCACACTTCCTTCCGCAAACGGCGAAACGCTTTGACTCGGTGAGTTTCGCGGCATTCCGACTTCGATGCCCCGGTTGCCGAAATTCAGTTGCCTTTGAATTTCGGGTGATCCCTCTTGAGCATGTATGCTTCTGCTACTTGTTCTACATCACACTTCCTTCCGCAAACGGCGAAACGCTTTGACTCGGTGAGTTCGCGGCATTCCGACTTCGATGCCCCGGTTGCCGAAATTCAGTTGCCTTTGAATTTCGGGTGATCCCTCTTGAGCATGTATGCTTCTGCTACTTGTTCTACATCACACTTCCTTCCGCAAACGGCGAAACGCTTTGACTCGGTGAGTTTCGCGGCATTCCGACTTCGATGCCCGGTTGCCGAAATTCAGTTGCCTTTGAATTTCGGGTGATCCCTCTTGAGCATGTATGCTTCTGCTACTTGTTCTACATCACACTTCCTTCCGCAAACGGCGAAACGCTTTGACTCGGTGAGTTTCGCGGCATTCCGACTTCGATGCCCCGGTTGCCGAAATTCAGTTGCCTTTGAATTTCGGGTGATCCCTCTTGAGCATGTATGCTTCTGCTACTTGTTCTACATCACACTTCCTTCCGCAAACGGCGAAACGCTTTGACTCGGTGAGTTTCGCGGCATTCCGACTTCGATGCCCGGTTGCCGAAATTCAGTTGCCTTTGAATTTCGGGTGATCCCTCTTGAGCATGTATGCTTCTGCTACTTGTTCTACATCACACTTCTTCCGCAAACAGCGAAACGCTTTGACTCGGTGAGTTTCGCGGCATTCCGACTTCGATGCCCGGTTGCCGAAATTCAGTTGCCTTTGAATTTCGGGTGATCCCTCTTGAGCATGTATGCTTCTGCTACTTGTTCTACATCACACTTCCTTCCGCAAACGGCGAAACGCTTTGACTCGGTGAGTTTCGCGGCATTCCGACTTCGATGCCCCGGTTGCCGAAATTCAGTTGCCTTTGAATTTCGGGTGATCCCTCTTGAGCATGTATGCTTCTGCTACTTGTTCTACATCACACTTCCTTCCGCAAACGGCGAAACGCTTTGACTCGGTGAGTTTCGCGGCATTCCGACTTCGATGCCCCGGTTGCCGAAATTCAGTTGCCTTTGAATTTCGGGTGATCCCTCTTGAGCATGTATGCTTCTGCTACTTGTTCTACATCACACTTCCTTCCGCAAACGGCGAAACGCTTTGACTCGGTGAGTTTCGCGGCATTCCGACTTCGATGCCCCGTTGCCGAAATTCAGTTGCCTTTGAATTTCGGGTGATCCCTCTTGAGCATGTATGCTTCTGCTACTTGTTCTACATCACACTTCCTTCCGCAAACGGCGAAACGCTTTGACTCGGTGAGTTTCGCGGCATTCCGACTTCGATGCCCCGGTTGCCGAAATTCAGTTGCCTTTGAATTTCGGGTGATCCCTCTTGAGCATGTATGCTTCTGCTACTTGTTCTACATCACACTTCTTCCGCAAACGGCGAAACGCTTTGACTCGGTGAGTTTCGCGGCATTCCGACTTCGATGCCCGGTTGCCGAAATTCAGTTGCCTTTGAATTTCGGGTGATCCCTCTTGAGCATGTATGCTTCTGCTACTTGTTCTACATCACACTTCCTTCCGCAAACGGCGAAACGCTTTGACTCGGTGAGTTTCGCGGCATTCCGACTTCGATGCCCCGGTTGCCGAAATTCAGTTGCCTTTGAATTTCGGGTGATCCCTCTTGAGCATGTATGCTTCTGCTACTTGTTCTACATCACACTTCCTTCCGCAAACAGCGAAACGCTTTGACTCGGTGAGTTTCGCGGCATTCCGACTTCGATGCCCGGTTGCCGAAATTCAGTTGCCTTTGAATTTCGGGTGATCCCTCTTGAGCATGTATGCTTCTGCTACTTGTTCTACATCACACTTCCTTCCGCAAACAGCGAAACGCTTTGACTCGGTGAGTTTCGCGGCATTCCGACTTCGATGCCCGGTTGCCGAAATTCAGTTGCCTTTGAATTTCGGGTGATCCCTCTTGAGCATGTATGCTTCTGCTACTTGTTCTACATCACACTTCCTTCCGCAAACGGCGAAACGCTTTGACTCGGTGAGTTTCGCGGCATTCCGACTTCGATGCCCCGGTTGCCGAAATTCAGTTGCCTTTGAATTTCGGGTGATCCCTCTTGAGCATGTATGCTTCTGCTACTTGTTCTACATCACACTTCCTTCCGCAAACAGCGAAACGCTTTGACTCGGTGAGTTTCGCGGCATTCCGACTTCGATGCCCGGTTGCCGAAATTCAGTTGCCTTTGAATTTCGGGTGATCCCTCTTGAGCATGTATGCTTCTGCTACTTGTTCTACATCACACTTCCTTCCGCAAACGGCGAAACGCTTTGACTCGGTGAGTTTCGCGGCATTCCGACTTCGATGCCCGGTTGCCGAAATTCAGTTGCCTTTGAATTTCGGGTGATCCCTCTTGAGCATGTATGCTTCTGCTACTTGTTCTACATCACACTTCTTCCGCAAACGGCGAAACGCTTTGAC
This sequence comes from Populus alba x Populus x berolinensis, assembly GCA_029228515.1. NCBI lineage: Eukaryota > Viridiplantae > Streptophyta > Magnoliopsida > Malpighiales > Salicaceae > Populus > Populus alba x Populus x berolinensis. The sequence goes on along the minus strand of CM055350.1, from coordinate 29,577,045 downwards.
TCGGTGAGTTTCGCGGCATTCCGACTTCGATGCCCGGTTGCCGAAATTCAGTTGCCTTTGAATTTCGGGTGATCCCTCTTGAGCATGTATGCTTCTGCTACTTGTTCTACATCACACTTCCTTCCGCAAACAGCGAAACGCTTTGACTCGGTGAGTTTCGCGGCATTCCGACTTCGATGCCCGGTTGCCGAAATTCAGTTGCCTTTGAATTTCGGGTGATCCCTCTTGAGCATGTATGCTTCTGCTACTTGTTCTACATCACACTTCCTTCCGCAAACGGCGAAACGCTTTGACTCGGTGAGTTTCGCGGCATTCCGACTTCGATGCCCGGTTGCCGAAATTCAGTTGCCTTTGAATTTCGGGTGATCCCTCTTGAGCATGTATGCTTCTGCTACTTGTTCTACATCACACTTCCTTCCGCAAACGGCGAAACGCTTTGACTCGGTGAGTTTCGCGGCATTCCGACTTCGATGCCCCGGTTGCCGAAATTCAGTTGCCTTTGAATTTCGGGTGATCCCTCTTGAGCATGTATGCTTCTGCTACTTGTTCTACATCACACTTCCTTCCGCAAACGGCGAAACGCTTTGACTCGGTGAGTTTCGCGGCATTCCGACTTCGATGCCCCGGTTGCCGAAATTCAGTTGCCTTTGAATTTCGGGTGATCCCTCTTGAGCATGTATGCTTCTGCTACTTGTTCTACATCACACTTCCTTCCGCAAACGGCGAAACGCTTTGACTCGGTGAGTTTCGCGGCATTCCGACTTCGATGCCCCGGTTGCCGAAATTCAGTTGCCTTTGAATTTCGGGTGATCCCTCTTGAGCATGTATGCTTCTGCTACTTGTTCTACATCACACTTCCTTCCGCAAACGGCGAAACGCTTTGACTCGGTGAGTTTCGCGGCATTCCGACTTCGATGCCCCGGTTGCCGAAATTCAGTTGCCTTTGAATTTCGGGTGATCCCTCTTGAGCATGTATGCTTCTGCTACTTGTTCTACATCACACTTCTTCCGCAACGGCGAAACGCTTTCGATCGGTGTTTCGCGGCATTCCGACTTCGATGCCCGGTTGCCGAAATTCAGTTGCCTTTGAATTTCGGGTGATCCCTCTTGAGCATGTATGCTTCTGCTACTTGTTCTACATCACACTTCCTTCCGCAAACGGCGAAACGCTTTGACTCGGTGAGTTTCGCGGCATTCCGACTTCGATGCCCCGGTTGCCGAAATTCAGTTGCCTTTGAATTTCGGGTGATCCCTCTTGAGCATGTATGCTTCTGCTACTTGTTCTACATCACACTTCCTTCCGCAAACAGCGAAACGCTTTGACTCGGTGAGTTTCGCGGCATTCCGACTTCGATGCCCCGGTTGCCGAAATTCAGTTGCCTTTGAATTTCGGGTGATCCCTCTTGAGCATGTATGCTTCTGCTACTTGTTCTACATCACACTTCTTCCGCAAACAGCGAAACGCTTTGACTCGGTGAGTTTCGCGGCATTCCGACTTCGATGCCCCGGTTGCCGAAATTCAGTTGCCTTTGAATTTCGGGTGATCCCTCTTGAGCATGTATGCTTCTGCTACTTGTTCTACATCACACTTCCTTCCGCAAACGGCGAAACGCTTTGACTCGGTGAGTTTCGCGGCATTCCGACTTCGATGCCCGGTTGCCGAAATTCAGTTGCCTTTGAATTTCGGGTGATCCCTCTTGAGCATGTATGCTTCTGCTACTTGTTCTACATCACACTTCTTCCGCAAACGGCGAAACGCTTTGACTCGGTGAGTTTCGCGGCATTCCGACTTCGATGCCCGGTTGCCGAAATTCAGTTGCCTTTGAATTTCGGGTGATCCCTTTGAGCATGTATGCTTCTGCTACTTCTTCTACATCACACTTCCATCCGCAAACAGCGAAACGCTTTGACTCGGTGAGTTTCGCGGCATTCCGACTTCGATGCCCCGGTTGCCGAAATTCAGTTGCCTTTGAATTTCGGGTGATTCCTTTTGAGCATGTATGCTTCTGCTACTTGTTCTACATCACACTTCCTTCCGCAAATGGCGAAACGCTTTGACTAGGTGAGTTTCGCGGCATTCCGACTACGATGCCCTAGTTGTCGAAATTCAGTTGCCTTTGAATTTCGGGTGATCCCTTTTGAGCATGTATGCTTCTGCCAATTGTTCTACATCACACTTCCTTCCGCAAACAGCGAAACGCTTTGACTCGGTGAGTTTCGCGGCATTCCGACTTAAGTGCCCCGGTTGCCGAAATTCAGTGGCCTTTGAATTTCGGGTGATCCCTCTTGAGCATGTATGCTTCTGCTACTTGTTCTACATCACACTTCCATCCGCAAACAGCGAAACGCTTTGACTCGGTGAGTTTCGCGGCATTCCGCCTTCGATGCCCCGGTTGCCGAAATTCAGTTGCGTTTGAATTTCGGGTGATCCCTGTTGAGCATGTATGCTTCTGCTACTTTTTCTACATCACCCTTCCTTCCGCAAACAGCGAAACGCTTTAACTCGGTGAGTTTCGCGGCATTCCGACTTCGATGCCCCGGTTGCCGAAATTCAGTTGCCTTTGAATTTCGGGTGATCCCTCTTGAGCATGTATGCTTCTGCTACATGTTCTACATCACACTTCCTTCCGCAAACAGCGTAACGCTTTGACTCGGTGAGTTTCGCGGCATTCCGACTTCGATGCCCCGGTTGCCGAAATTCAGTTGCCTTTGAATTTCGGGTGATTCCTTTTGAGCATGTATGCTTCTGCTACTTGTTCTACATCACACTTCCTTCCGAAACAGCGAAACGCTTTGACTCGGTGAGTTTCGCGGCATTCCGACTTCGATGCCCCGGTTGCCGAAATTCAGTTGC
>CM055350.1:29559890-29574091 GCA_029228515.1 Populus alba x Populus x berolinensis | reverse complement strand
CCGGTCGGGCCTTACCACCGACCCGATGAGAGTACCGGACCAAAACGTCCATAACTATAGATCCGACCGTTGGATCGCTCTAAAATTGTTTTCACGAGTTTCCGGAGGCTGTTTTACATGGAGTAGCGTGGAATCGGTGCTGCAAGACGACGATGTCCGGTCGGGCCTTACCACCGACCCGATGAGAGTACCGTATCAAAAGGTCCCTAACTATAGATCCGACCGTTGGATCGCTCTAAAACTGTTTTCACGAGTTTCCGGAAGCTGTTTTACATGGAGTAGCGTGGAATCGGTGTTGCACGATGACGATGTCCGGTCGGGCCTTACCACCGACCCCATGAGAGTACCGGATCAAAACGTCCATAACTATAGATCCGACCGTTGGATCACTCTAAAATTGTTTTCACGAGTTTCCGGAGGCTGTTTTACATGGAGTAGCGTTGAGTCGATGCTGCACGACGACGATGTCCGGTCGGGCCTTACCACCGACCCGATGAGAGTACCGTATCAAAAGGTCCATAACTATAGATCCGACCGTTGGATCGCTCTAAAATTGTTTTCACGAGTTTTCGGAGGCTGATTTACATGGAGTAGCGTTGAATTGGTTTGCCACTCCGACGATGCGGTCCAGCGGCCCATAAGACCGACCCCACTGAAGTACCGGTTTTAAAAGTCCATAACTATAGATCCGACCGTTGGATCGCTCTAAAATTATTTTCACGAGTTTCCGGAGGCTGTTTTACATGGAGTAGCGTGGAATCGGTGCTGCACGACGACGATGTCCGGTCGGGCCTTACCACCGACCCGATGAGAGTACCGGACCAAAACGTCCATAACTATAGATCCGACCGTTGGTTCGCTCTAAAATTGTTTTCACGAGTTTCCGGAGGCTGTTTTACATGGAGTAACTTTGAATCGGTTTGCCACTCCGACGATGCGGTCCAGCGGCCCATAAGACCGACCCCACTGAAGTACCGGTTTAAAAGGTCCATAACTATAGATTCGACCGTTGGATCGCTCTAAAATTGTTTTCACGAGTTTCCGGAGGCTGTTTTACATGGAGTAGCGTGAAATCGGTGCTGCACGACGACGATGTCCGGTCGGGCCTTACCACCGACCCGATGAGAGTACCGGATCAAAACGTCCATAACTATAGATCCGACCGTGACAATGGATCGCTCTAAAATTGTTTTCACGAGTTTCCGGAGGCTGTTTTACATGGAGTAGCGTGGTATCGGTGCTGCACGACGACGATGTTCGGTCGGGCCTTACCAAATACCCGATGAGAGGTACCGGATCACAACGTTCATAACTATAGATCCGACCGTTGGATCGCTCTTAAAATTGTTTTCACGAGTTTCGGAGGCTCTTTTACATGAGTAGCGTGGGGGAATCGGTGCTGCACGGACAGATGATGTCCGGTCGGGCCTTACCACCGACCCGATGAGAAGTACCGGATCAAAAAAACGTCCCCATAACTATAGATTTCCGACCGTTTCGGATACTCTAAAATTGTTTTCACGTAGTTTCCGGAGGCTGTTTTACATGGAGTAGCGTTGAGTCGATGCTGCACGGACGACGATGTCCGGTCGGGCCCCTTACCACCGACCGATGAGAGTACCGTATCAAAAGGTCCATAAAACTATAGATCCGACCGTTGATGGATCGCTCCTAAAATTGTTTTCACGAGTTTTCGGAGGCTGTTTTACATTGGAGTTAGCGTTTGAATTGGTTTGCCACTACGACGATGCGGTCCAGCGGGCCATAAGACCGACCCCAATGATGGTACCGGTTTAAAAGATCCATAACTATAGATCCGACCGTTTGGATTTTTTTCGCTCTAAAATTATTTTCACGATGTTGGGGGGGGGGTCGGAGGGGGGGTATTGGGCGTAGTTTCTCCTGGAGGCTGTTTTACGATGGTAAGTAGCAGTGGAATCAGGTGCTTGCACGACGACGATGTCCGTTTGGGCCTTACCACCGACCCGAATGTGGAGCTACCGTGACCAAAACGTCCATAACTATAGATCCCGACCGTTGGACATCGCTTCTAAAATTGTTTTTCACGAGTTGCCGGAGGCTGTTTTACATGGAAAGTAACTTCTGAATCGGTTTGCACACCTCCGACGATGCGGTCCAGCGGCCCCATAAGACTGACCACACTGAAGTACCGGTTTAAAAGGTCCATAAACTATAGATCCGGGTACGTTGGATCCGCTCTAAAATTTGTTTTCACGATGTTTCCGGAGGCTGTTTTTTTGGAGTAGCGTGGAAAACCGGTTGCTGCACGACGACGGATGTCCGGTCGGGCCTTACCACCGTGACCCGATGAGACGTAACGGGATCAAAAACGTCCATAAACTATAAGACTTACGACCAATGGATCGCTCTAAAATTGTTTTCACGAGTTTCCGGGAAGGCAGGTTTTACATAGAGTAGCGTGGACATCGGTGCTGCACGACGACGATGTGCGGTCGAGGCCTTACCACCATACCCGATGAGAGTACCGGATCACAACGTTCATAACTACTAGATCCGACCGTCTGGATCGCTCTAAAATTGTTTTCACGAGTTTCCGGAGGCTCTTTTACCATGCGAGTAAAGTAGGTTAATTGCATCGGTGCTGCACGACGATGATGTCCGGTCGGGCCTTACCACCGACCCGATGAGAGTACCGGATCAAAACGTCCAATAACTATTAGATATCCGACCGTTGGATCACACTCTAAAATTGTTTTTCACGACGTTTCCGCGGGCTGTTTTACATGGAGTAGCGTTGAGTCGGAGTGCTGCACGACGGACGATGTTTCCGGCTCGGGCCTTTACCACCGACCGATGAGAGTAAGTATCAAAAGGTCCATAAAACTATAGATCTCGACCGTGGGGATCGCTCTAAAATTGTTTTCACGAGTTTCCGGAGGCTGATTTACATGAATAGTTGCGTTTTGAATTGGTTTGCCACCTCCGACGATGCGGTCCAGCGGCCCATAAAGACCAGAACCCCCATCTGAAGTTATTGATTACCGGTCTTAAAAGATCCATAACTATAGATCCCGACCGTTGGTATCGCTCTAAATTTATTTTCACGAGTTTCCAGAGGCTGTTTTACACTGGATTTAGCGTTTTGAATCGATGTTGCACGACGACGATGTCCTGGTCTGGGCCTTACCACCGACCCGATGAGAGTACCGTATCAAATGTCCATTAACTATAGATCCGACCGTTTTAGGATCGCTCCTAAAATTGTTTTCACGAGTTTCCGGAGGCTGTTTTTACATGGTAGTAGCGTTGAATCGGTGCTGCACGACGACGATGTCCCGGTCGGCCCTTTCACCGACCCGATGAGAGTACCGGGAATCCAACAAGCGTCCATAACTATAGATCCGACCGTTGGATCGCTCTAAAATTGTTTTCACGAGTTTCCGGAGGCGTGTTTTTACATGGAGTAGCGTTGAATCGGTTTGCACACTCCAACGGATGCGGTTCCCAGCGGCCCATAAAGGACAGGACCCCACTGAAGTACCGGTTTAAAAGGTCCATAACTATAGATCCGAACTAGTAGGATCGCTCTAAAATTGTTTTCACGAGTTTCCGGAGGCTGTTTTATTTGGAGTAGCGTCGCGAATCGATGCTGCTCGACGACGATTCTCCGCGTCGGGCCTTCACCACCGACCGATGAGAGTACCGGATACAAAACGTGCATTAAACTATAGATCGAACAGTTGGATCGCTCTAAAATTATTTTACACGAGTGTTCCGGAGGCTGTTTTACATGGAGTAGCGTGGAATCGCGATGGTTGCACGACGACGGATGTCCGGTCGGGCCTTACCACCGACCCGATGAGAGTACCGGACCAAACATCCATAACTATAGATCCGACCGTTGGATCGCTCCTAAAATTGTTTTCACGAGTTTCCGGAAGGCTGTTTTACATGGCAGTTAAACTTAGAATCGGTTTGTCCACTCCGACGATGCGGTCCAGCAGGCCCATAAGACCGACCCCACTGAAGTTACCGGTTTAAAAAGGTCCATCAACTATAGATCCGACCGTTGGATCGCTCTAAAATTGTTTTCACGGAGTTTCCGGAGGCTGTTTTACATTGGAGTAGCGTTGAATCGGTTTGCCACTACCAAACGATGCGGTCCAGCGGCCCATAAAGGACCGACCCCACTGAAGCGTACGGTTTAAAAGGTCCATACACTTTATAGCCATCCGACCGTTGGATCGGCTCTAAAATTGTTTTCACCGAGTTTCCGGAGGCTGTTTACTTGGAGTAGCGTGGTACAACGGTGCTGCCACGACGACGATGTCCGGTCGGGCCTTACCACCGACCCGATGAGAGTACCGGATCAACACGTCCATAACTATAGATTCCGACCAATGGATCGCTCTAAAATTGTTTTCACGAGTTTCGGAGGCTAGTTTTACATTGAGTAGCGTGGAATCGGTGCTGCACGACGACGATGTGCGGTCGGGCCTTACCACATACCCGATGAGAGTACCGGATCACAACCGTTTCATAACTATAGATCCGAGTTGGAATCGCTCTAAAATTGTTTTCACGAGTTTTCCGGAGGCTATTTTACATGGAGTAGCGTGGCATCGATGCTGCACGACGACGATGTCCGGTCGGGCCTTTACCTACCGACCCCGATGAGAGTACCGTATCAAAGGTCCATAAACTATAGATCCGACGTGGGATCGCTCTAAAAATTGTTTTCACGAGTTTTTCGGTGGCTGTTTTACATGGCGTAGCGTTGAAATTGGTTTGCCACTCTGACGATGCGGGTCTCCAGCGGCCCATAAGACGGACCCCACTGATAGTACCGGTTTAAAAAGATCCATAACTATAGATCCGACCGTTGGATCGCTCTAAAATTATTTTCACGAGTTTACCGGAGGCTGTTTTACATGGAGTAGCGTGGAATCGGTGCTGCACGACAGACGATCGTTCCGGTCGGGCCTTACCACCGGACCCGATGAGAGTTTACCGGACCAAAACGTCCATAAAACTAATAGATCCGACCGTTTTTTAGGATCGCTCTAAAATTGTTTTCACGAGTTTCGGAGGCTGTTTTACATGGAGTAATTTGAACTCGGTTTGCCACTCCGACGATGCGGCTCCAGCGGCCCATAAGACCGACCCCACTGAAGTACCGGTTTAAAAGTCCATAACATATAGAATCCGACCGTTAGGATCGCTCTAAAATTGTTTTCACGAGTTTCCGGAGGGGTTTTACATGGAGTAGCGTTGAATCGGTTTGCCACTCCAACGATGCCGGTCCCAGCGGCCCATAAGATCCGGACCCACTGAAGTACCGGTTTTAAAAGGTCCATAACTATAGATCCGACGTTGGATCGCTCTAAAATTGTTTTCACGAGTTTCCGGAGGCTGTTTTTCTCTGGAGTAGCGGTGGAAACGAGTGCTGCACGACGACGATGTCCGGTCGCGGCCTTACCACCGACCCGATGAGAGTACCGGATCAAAACGTCCATAACTATAGAATACGACCGTTGGAATCGCTCTAAAAATTATTTTTCACGAGTTTCCGGAGGCTGGTTTTACATGCAAGTAGCGTGGAATCGTGTTGCTGCACGACGACGATGTCGGTCGGGCACTTACCACATACCCGATAGAGAGTACCGGATCAACCAACAAACGGGGGCGGGTTTTTTTTTTTTCATTAATAAAACTATAGATCGAGATAACCAGTTGGATCGCTCTAAAATTGTTTTCACGAGTTTCGGAGGCTTATTGTTACATGGAGTCGCGTGGCATCGGTGCTGCACGACGATGATGTGCCACGGTCGGGCCTTACCACCGACCCGATGAGAGTACGGGATCATACCGTCCATAAAACTATAGATCGACCGTTGGATCACTCTAAAATTGTTTTCACGAGTTTCCGGAGGCTGTTTTACATTGGAGTAGCGTTGAGTCGATGTGCTCGACGACGATGTCGGTCGGGGCCTTACCACCGACCCGATGAGAGTTACCGTATCAAAAGGTCCATAAAATTCTTAGATTCCGACCGTTGGATCGCTCTAAAATTGTTTTCACGAGTTTGCTGGAGGTGTTTTACATGGAGTAGCGTTGAATTGGTTTGCCACTCCGACGATGCGGTCCAGCGGCCCATAAGACCGACCACTGAAGTACCGGTTTAAAAGATCCAATTAACTATAGATCTGACCGTTGGATCGCTCTAAAATTGTTTTTCACGAGTGTTCAGAGTTGTGTTTACATGGTATTAGCGTTGAATCGATGCTGCACGCACGACGATGTCCGGTCGGGCCTTACCACCGACCCGATGAGAGTACCGGATCCAAACGTCCATAACTATAGATCCGAACGTTGGCGATCGCTCTAAATTGTTTTCACGAGTTTCCGGAGGGTGTTTCTTCATCGGGAGTAGCGTTGAATCGGTGCTGCACAGACGACGATGTCCAGGTCCGGGGCTCTTTACACCGACCCGATGAGGAGTACCGAAATCAAAAGGTCCATAACTATAGATCCGACCGTTGGATCGCTCTAAAATTGTTTTCACGAGTTTCGGAGGCTGTTTTACATGGAGTGCTTAGACGTTGAATTGGTGCTTGCCACTACCGACGATGCGGTCCAGCGGCTCCATAAGACTGACCCCCACTGAAGTACCGGTTTAAAAAGGGTCCATAACTATAGATCCGACCGTGGATCGCTCTCAAAGATTGTTTTCACGATGTTTCGGAGGCTGTTTTTACATGGAGTAGCGTTGAACATCGGTTTGCCACTCAACGATGCGGTCCAACAGACCCATAAGGACGCCACCACTGAAAGTACCGGTTTAAAAGGTCCATAAACTATAGAATCCGACCGTTGGATCGCTCTAAAAATTGGTTTTCACGAGTTTCCGGAGGCTGTTTTACTTGGAGTAGCGTGGAAACGGTGCCTGCACGAACGACGATGTCCGGTCGGGCCTTACCACCGACCTCGATGAGAGTACCGGATCAAAAACGTCCATAACTATAGATCGACCGTTGGATCGCTCTAAAATTATTTTTCACGAGTTTCCGGAGGCATGTTTTACATGCAGTAGCGTGGGAATCGGTGCTGCACGACGGACGATTGTCCGGTCCGGGCCTTACCACATTATCCCTATATTTATTTTATTACTATTCCCCGATGAGAGTACCGGATCACATCGTTCATAACTATAGATCCGACCGTTGGATCTTTTTTTTTTCATACTTTTTTTTTTTTTTTTTTTGTTTCTTTTTTTTTTTTTTCGCTCTAAAATTAGTTTTCACGAGTTTCCGGAGGCTATTTTACATGGAGTAGCGTGCAATCGGTGCTGCACGACTGTCTGATGTCGGGTCGGGCCTTACCACCGACCCGATGGAGAGTACCGGATCAAAGAACGTCTTCATAACTATAAGATCCGACCGTTGGATCACTCTAAAATTGTTTCCACGCAGTTTCCGGAGGCTGTTATTACATGGAGTAGCGTTGAAGTCGATGTCTGCACGACGACCGATGTCGGTCGGGCCTTACCACCGACACGATGAGAGTACCGATATCAAAAGGTCCATAACTATAGATCCGAACGTTGGATCGCTCTAAAATTGTTTTCACGAGTTTGTCGGAGGCTGTTTTTACATGGAGTAGCGTTGATTTGGTTTGCCACTCCGACGATTGCGGTCCTTCGGCCCATAAGACCGACCCCACTGAAGTACCGGTTTAAAAGATCCATAACTATAGATCCGACCGTTGGATCGCTCTAAAATTGTTTTCACGAGCCCCCCCAAGACTTTTCAGAGGCTGTTTTTTAACCATGGATTCAGCGTTGAATCGATGCTGCACGACGACGATGTTCCGGTCGGGCCCTTACCACCGACCCGATGAGAGTACCGGATCAAAACGTCCATTAACTCTAGATCCGACCGTTGATCGCTCTTAAAATTGTTTTTCACGAGTTTTTCCGGAGGCTGTCTTTTACATGGAGTAGCGTCTGAATCGGTGCTGCACGACGACGACTGTCCGGTCGGGCCATTACCACCGGACCCGACTGAGAGTACCGAATCATAAAGGTCCATAACTATAGATCCGACCGTTGGATCAGCTCTTCTAAAATTGTTTTCACGAGTTTCCGGAGGCTGTTTTACATGGTAGATAGCGTTGAATTGGTTTGCCACTCCGGGACGATAGCGGTCCAGCGGCCCATAAGACCGACCCACACTGACAGTACCGGTTTAAAAAGATCCCATAAAACTATAGATCCGACCGTTGGGATCGCTCTAATAATTGTTTTCACGAGTTTTCAGAGGCTGTTTTTACATGGATTAGCGTTGAATCGATGCTGCACGACGACGATGTTCCGGTCGGGCCTTACCACCGAACCGACTGAGGAGTACCGGATCAAAACGGTTCCATAAACTATATGATACTGACCGTTGGATCGCTCTAAAATTGCTTTTTTTCACGAGTGTTCAGAGGCTTGTTTTACATGGCGATTAGCGTTGTTAATCGATGTTGCACGACGACGATGTCCGGTCGGGCCTTTACCACCGAACCGACTGAGAGTACCGGATCAAAAACGTCCTAACTATAGATCCGGAACCGTTGGATCGCTCTAAAATTGTTTTCACGAGTTTTTCGGGAGGCTGTTTTACATGGAGTTAGCGTTGAATTTCGGTTTGCCACTCCGTGATTGCGGTCCAGCGGCCCATAGACCGACCCCGATGAAGTACCGGTTTAAAAGATCCAATAACTATTAAGATCCGACCGTTGGATCGCTTCTAAAATTGTTTTCACGAGGTTTTTCAGAGGCTGTTTTACATGGATTAGCGTTGAATTCGATGCTGCACGACGACGATGTCCGCGTCGGGCCTTACCACCGACCCGATGAGAGTACCGGATCAAAAACGTCCATAACTATAGATCCGTCCGTTAGGATCGCTCTTAAAATTAGTTTTCACGAGTTTCCGGAGGCTGTTTTACATGGAGTAGCGTTGAATCGGTGCTGCACGACGACGATGTCCGGTCGGGCCTTACCCACGGGACCCGATGAGAGTACGGAATCAAAAGGTCCTATAACTATAGAATCCCGACCGTTGGATCGCTTCTAAAATTGTTTTCACGAGGTTTTCGAGAGGCATGTTTTACCATGGCAGTGAGCGTTGAATTGGTTTTGCCACTATCGACGGGATTGCGGGTCCAGCGGCCCATAAGGACCGACCCACTGAGAGTTACGGTTTAAAAGATCCATAACTATTAGATACGACCGTTGGGGATCGGCTCTTTAAAATTGTTTTCACGAGTATTCAGAGGCTGTTTTACATGGATTAGCGTTGACATCGATGCTGCACGACGACGATGTCGGTCGGGCCTTACCACCTGACCCTGTGAGAGTACCGGATCAAAACGTCCATAACTATAGATCCCGACGTTGGATCGCTCTAAAAATTGTTTTCACGAGCTGTTCAGAGGGCTGTTTTAACATGGTTTAGCGTTGAATCGATGCTGCACGACGACGATGTCGGTCGCGGCCTTACCACCGACCTGATGCAGAGTACCGGATCAAAACGTCCATAACTATAGATCCGACCGTTGGAGTCGCTCTAAATTTGTTTTCACGAGTTTCCCGGAGGCTGTTTTACATGGGAGTAGCGTTGAATCGGTGCTGCACGGACGACGATGTCCGGTCGGGACTTCCCACCGACCCGATGAGAGTAATAATCAAAGGGTCCATAAAATATAGATCCGACCGTTGGATCGCTCTAAAATTGTTTTCACGAGTTTTCGGAGGCTGTTTTACATGGAGTAGCGTTGAATTGGTTTGCCACTCCGACGAATGCGGTCCAGCTGGCCCATAAGAGCCGACCCCACTGAAGTACCGGTTTTAAAAGATCCATAACTATAGATCCGACCGTTGGGATCGCTCTAAAATTGTTTTCACGAGTTTTAAGAGGGCTGTTTTACATGGATTAGCGTTGAATCGTCTGCTGCACGACGACGATGTCCTGTCGGGCCTTACCACCGTCCCGATGAGAGTACCGGATCAAAACGTCCATAACTTATAGAATTTCCCTTTCTCCCAACACCCCCCCCTTCCCCCATATCCCCCCCTCCTCTCTCCCCCCCTCCCCCCCCCCCACCTCCCCCCCCCCCTCCCCTCCCTATTCCCCCCCCCCCTCCCCCCCCCCCCCCCCCCTCCCCATAATCCCTCTTCCCCCTCCTCCCCCTCCTCTCCCCCCCCCCCCCCCTTCTCCCCCCTTCCCCCCCCCTCCCCCCTACCTCCCTCTTCTTCCCCCATCTCTCTCCTCTCCTCCTCCCCCCCCCCCTTTTCCCCCCCCCCCTTTTTTCTCCCCCTCTCCTCTTTCTCCCCCCCCCCCCCCCCCCACCCCTCCCCCCCTCCCCTTCTTCCTCTTCCTCCCCCCCCTCTCTCCCCCCCTCCCCCCTCTCCCCCCCCTACCCCACCCCCAGACCGTTGGATCGCTCTAAAATTGTTTTTCACGAGTTTCCGGAGGCTGGTTTACATAGAGTAGAGTTGAATCGGTGCCCTACACGACGACGATGTTCCGTCGGGCCTTACCACCGACCCGATGAGAGTACCGGATCAAAACGTCCATAACTATAGATCTGACCGTTGGATCGCTCTAAAATTGTTTTCACGAGTTTCCGGAGGCTATTTTACATGGAGTAGCGTGGCATCGGTGCTGCACGACGACGATTTTCGGTTCGGGCCTTACCACCTGACCCGATGAGAGTACCGGATCAAAACGTCCATAAACTAAATGATCTGACAGTTGGATCGCTCTAAAATTGTTTTCACGAGTTTCCGGAGGCTGGTTTACATGGGGTAATTTGAATCGGTTTGCCACTCCGACGATGCGGTCCAGCGGCCCATAAGACCGATCCCACTGAAGTACCGAATTAAAAAGGTTCCATAACTATAGATCCGACCGTTGGTTTGATCTAAAAATTTTTCTCACGAGTTTCCGGAGGCTATTTTACATGGAGTAGCGTTTTGAATCGGTTTGCCACTCCGACGATGCGTCCGGCAGCCATAAGGACCGAGACCCACTGAAGTACCGGTTTAAAAGGTCCATAACTATAGATCCGACCGTTGGATCGCTCTAAAATTGTTTTCACGAGTTTCCGGAGGACTGTTTTACATGGAGTAGAGTTTGATCGGTTTGCCACTCCGACGAATGCGGTCCAGCGGCCCCATTAAGATCCGACCCCACTGAAGTACCGGTTTCAAAAGGTCCATAACTATAGATCCGACCCGTTGGATCGCTCTAAAATTGTTTTCACGCAGTTTCCAGGAGGCTGTTTTACTTGGAGTAGCGTGGAATCGGAGCAGCACGACGACGATGTCCGGTCGGGCCTTACCACCTACCCGCAGAGAGAGTAACGGATCTAAACGTCCATAACTATAGATCCGACCGTTGGATCGCTCTAAAATTGTTTTCACGAGTTTCCGGAGGCTGTTTTACATGGAGTAACTTTGAATCGGTTTGCACTCCAGACGATGCGGTCCAGCGGCCCATAAGAATGACCCGATGATTGTTACCGAATTAAAAGGTCCATAACTATAGATTCCGACCGTTGGATTGCTCTAAAAAATTTTTTCACGAGTTTCCGGAGGCTATTTTACATGGAGTAGTGTTGAATCGGTTTGCCACTACGACGATGCGGTCCGGCAGCCCAAAGACCGACCCACTGAAGTACCGGTTTTAAAAGGTCCATCACTATAGATCCGACCCGTTGAGATCGCTCTAAAATTGTTTTCACGAGTTTCCGGAGGCTGTTTTACATGGAGTAGCGTTTGAATCGGTTTGCCACGCAACGATTCGGTCCAGCTGCCCATAAGACCGACCCCACGAAGTACCGGTTTAAACGGTCCATAACTATATATCCGTCCGTTGGTTCGCTCTACATATTGTTTTCACGAGTTTCCGGAGGCTGTTTTACTTGGAGTAGCATGAATCGGTGCTGCACGACGACGATGTCCGGTCGGGCCTTACCACCGACCCGATGAGAGTACCGGATCAAAACGTCCATAACTATAGATCCGACCGTTGGATCGCTCTAAAATTGTTTTCACGAGTTTCCGGAGGCTGTTTTACATGGAGTAGCGTGAATCGGTGCTGCACGACGACGATGTCCGGTCGGGCCTTACCACCGACCCGATGAGAGTACCGGATCAAAACGTCCATAACTATAGATCCGACCGTTGGATCGCTCTAAAATTGTTTTCACGAGTTTCCAGAGGCTGTTTTACATGGAGTAGCGTTGAATCGGTGCTGCACGACGACGATGTCCGGTCGGGCCTTACCACCGACCCGATGAGAGTACCGGATCAAAACGTCCATAACTATAGATCCGACCGTTGGATCGCTCTAAAATTGTTTTCACGAGTTTCCGGAGGCTGTTTTACATGGAGTAGCGTTGAATCGGTGCTGCACGACGACGATGTCCGGTCGGGCCTTACCACCGAACCGATGAGGCTACCGGATCAAAACGTCCATAACTATAGATCCGACCGTTCGATCGCTCTAAAATTATTTTCACGAGTTTCCGGAGGCTGTTTTACACTGGAGTAGCGTGCAATCGGTGCTGCACGACGACGATGTCCGGTCGGGCCTTACAACCGACCCGATGAGAGTACCGGACCAAAACGTCCATAAAATATAGAATCGACCGTTGGGATCGCTCTAAAATTGTTTTCTCGAGTTTTTCAGAGGCTGTTTTACATGGATTAGCGTTGAATCGATGCTGAACGACGACGATGTCGGTCGGGCCTTACCACCGACCCGATGAGAGTACCGGGTATCAAAACGTCCATAAACTATACGATCCGACCGGTTGGATCGCTCTAAAAATGTTTTCACGTGTTTCCTGGAGGCTGTTTTACATGGAGTAGCGTTGAATCGGTTTGCTGCTCGACGACGATGTACGGTCCAGCGGGCCTTACCACCGACCCGATGAGAGTACCGGATCAAAACGTCCATAACTATAGATCTGACCGTTGGATCGCTCTAAAATTGTTTTCACGAGTTTTCCGGAGGCTATTTCACATGGAGTAGCGTGGCATCGGTGCTGCACGACGACGATGTCCGGTCGGGCCTTACCACCGACCCGATGAGAGTACAGGATCAAAACGTCCAATAACTATAGATACGACCGTTGGATCACTCTAAAATTGTTTTCACGAGTTTCCGGAGGCTGTTTTACATGGAGTATCGTGGAGTCGGTGCTGCACGACGACGATTGTTCGATGGGCCCTTACCACCGACCCGGATGAGAGTACCGTATCCAAATGTGCATAAGTATAGATCCGACCGTTGGATCGGCTCTAAAAATTGTTTTCACGAGTTTCCGGAGACTGCTTTACATGGAGTAGCGTTGAAATCGGTTTGCCACTCCGACGATGCGTCCAGCGGGCCCATAAGACCGACCCCACTGAAGTACGGTTTTAAAAGGTCCATAATTATAGATCCGACCGCTTGGATAGCACTATAAAATTGTTTTCACGAGTTTTCAGAGGCTGTTTTACATGGATTAGCGGTGAATCGATGACTGCACGACGGCGATGTCCGGTCGGCCTTTACCACGGACCGATGAGAAGTACCGGATCAAAACGTCCATAACTATAGATTCCGACCGTTGGATCTTTCTAAAATATTTTTCACGAGTTTCCGGAGGACTGTTTTACATGGAGTAGCGTGGAATCGGTGCTGCACGACGACGATGTCCGGTCGGGCCTTACCACCGACCCGATGAGAGAGTACCGTATCAAAACGTCCATAAGTATAGATCCGACCGTTGGATCGCTCTTAAAAAATATTGTTCTTCAAGAGTTTTCGGAGGAGCTGTTTTACATGGAGTAGCGTTGAATCGGTTTGCCACTCCGACGATGCGGTACTGCGGCCCCTAGAAAGACCCACTCACAGTACGGTTTAGAAAGGTCCATAACTATAGATCCGACCGTTGGATCGCTCTAAAATTGTTTTCACGAGTTATCAGAGGCTGTTTTACATGGAGTAGCGTTGAATCGAGCTGCCACGACGTCGATGTGCGGTCCGGGACTTACCACCGAGCCCGATGAGAGTACCGGATCAAACGGTCCATAAACTATAGATCCGACCGTTGGATCACTCTAAAATTATTTTCACGAGTTTCCGGAGGCTGTTTTACATGGAGTAGCGTTGAATCGG
>CM055350.1:29540913-29545913 GCA_029228515.1 Populus alba x Populus x berolinensis | reverse complement strand
GGCTTGGAGCGGGTCACAGGGACGGTGGCCGGAATCGGGTCGTCGCCGGCCGGAAAACGGGTCATCGATGGCGGCGTTACTTCGGGCCATGAGGCCCCCCACGTTAGTCCGAGCATAGCAGCAGCCCACAAATCCCCCGCGGCAGGCCTATGGGCGCCAGCCAGCGCGCCCCATGGCCAGCCAGGGGGCACCCCCCTAAAGAGCTATAAGTGTTATTGCAGCTCTGGCAGGGGTAGACACTACTAGGTCCCAGCTGTCACCCCCCTCTAAAAAATTCATTTCTTGGTATTTTGAGCTGAAATTTTGCACATATGTTGGCAAAAATCCAATCCAACTTTATAAATTTTCCCAGATTTTTTCGAGGTCGGGAAGTATTTTTTTTTATTTTCCTACCATTAAAAATCAAGGAAATACGCAAAAATAGGAACCGGCCCGGAATGACCCCAAATTCGGCTGGCAGCCTCACAAAAATATGGCTGATTTTACTGGATTGGTTTCATGTGGAAAGCACGACGTTTTCTTGGCGGGATGCGAGAAAACCGGCAGCGCGCATGCGCGGCCAGCGACGTCGGGCTGGCCCCAGCAGCGCCTAGCCTCTCCCGCGCGGGGGGCAGGCAAGAGCGCAGGGGCCCCGGGCCCGAAGGCAGCCCCCCCGCGGGCAAGACAGCAAGCCAGCGGGGGCTGTCCGCGCTGCCGATTTTTCCCACTGCTGGCATCGCTGCCGCTGCCCCGGGCCCGAAGGCAGCCCCCCCGCGGGCACGACAGCAAGCCAGCGGGGGCTGTCCGCGCTGCCGATTTTTCCCACTGCTGGCATCGCTGCCGCTGCCCCGGGCCCGAAGGCAGCCCCCCCGCGGGCACGACAGCAAGCCAGCGGGGGCTGTCCGCGCTGCCGATTTTTCCCACTGCTGGCATCGCTGCCGCTGCCCCGGGCCCGAAGGCAGCCCCCCCGCGGGCAAGACAGCAAGCCAGCGGGGGCTGTCCGCGCTGCCGATTTTTCCCACTGCTGGCATCGCTGCCGCTGCCCCGGGCCCGAAGGCAGCCCCCCGCGGGCACGACAGCAAGCCAGCGGGGGCTGTCCGCGCTGCCGATTTTTCCCACTGCTGGCATCGCTGCCG
The DNA here is from genome assembly GCA_029228515.1 of Populus alba x Populus x berolinensis. NCBI lineage: Eukaryota > Viridiplantae > Streptophyta > Magnoliopsida > Malpighiales > Salicaceae > Populus > Populus alba x Populus x berolinensis. Next base: position 29,544,798 of record CM055350.1, on the reverse strand, counting down.
CTGCCCCGGGCCCGAAGGCAGCCCCCCCGCGGGCACGACAGCAAGCCAGCGGGGGCTGTCCGCGCTGCCGATTTTTCCCACTGCTGGCATCGCTGCCGCTGCCCCGGGCCCGAAGGCAGCCCCCCCGCGGGCACGACAGCAAGCCAGCGGGGGCTGTCCGCGCTGCCGATTTTTCCCACTGCTGGCATCGCTGCCGCTGCCCCGGGCCCGAAGGCAGCCCCCCCGCGGGCACGACAGCAAGCCAGCGGGGGCTGTCCGCGCTGCCGATTTTTCCCACTGCTGGCATCGCTGCCGCTGCCCCGGGCCCGAAGGCAGCCCCCCCGCGGGCACGACAGCAAGCCAGCGGGGGCTGTCCGCGCTGCCGATTTTTCCCACTGCTGGCATCGCTGCCGCTGCCCCGGGCCCGAAGGCAGCCCCCCCGCGGGCAAGACAGCAAGCCAGCGGGGGCTGTCCGCGCTGCCGATTTTTCCCACTGCTGGCATCGCTGCCGCTGCCCCGGGCCCGAAGGCAGCCCCCCCGCGGGCACGACAGCAAGCCAGCGGGGGCTGTCCGCGCTGCCGATTTTTCCCACTGCTGGCATCGCTGCCGCTGCCCGGGCCCGAAGGCAGCCCCCCGCGGGCAAGACAGCAAGCCAGCGGGGGCTGTCCGCGCTGCCGATTTTTCCCACTGCTGGCATCGCTGCCGCTGCCCGGGCCCGAAGGCAGCCCCCCCGCGGGCACGACAGCAAGCCAGCGGGGGCTGTCCGCGCTGCCGATTTTTCCCACTGCTGGCATCGCTGCCGCTGCCCCGGGCCCGAAGGCAGCCCCCCCGCGGGCACGACAGCAAGCCAGCGGGGGCTGTCCGCGCTGCCGATTTTTCCCACTGCTGGCATCGCTGCCGCTGCCCCGGGCCCGAAGGCAGCCCCCCCGCGGGCACGACAGCAAGCCAGCGGGGGCTGTCCGCGCTGCCGATTTTTCCCACTGCTGGCATCGCTGCCGCAGAGTGTGCGTAGCCTCTCCCGCGCGGGGGGCAGGCAAGAGCGCAGGGGGGCAAGGCCCGAAGGCAGCCCCCCCGCGGGTAAGATAGCCAGCCAGCAGGGGCTGTCCCCGCGTCAGCCCCCGTTGCGCAGCGCGGCATGGAAATCATTGCCGCGCGCGCGCGCGCCCAATCGCCCAAGAGCCCAAGGGCCCCCAAGGGCCCCAGGCCCTCAGGCCCCAGCGCCCCAGCGCCAAGCGCAGACGCGGGCGCGGGCGCGGGCGGGCGCGCGCGCGCGTGTGATTTTTATAGGGCGGTGGTCGGAATCGGGTCGTCGCCGGCCGGAAAACGGGTCATCGATGGCGGCGTTACTTCGGGCCGTGAGGCCCCCCACGTGTGTAGCAGCAGCTCGCAAATCCCCCGCGGCAGGCCTATGGGCGCCAGCCAGCGCGCCCCATGGCCAGTCGGGGGGCACCCCCCTAAAGAGCTATAAGTGTTATTGCAGCTCTGGCAGGGGCAGACACTACTAGGTCCCAGCTGTCACCCCCCCTCTAAAAAATTCATTTCTTGGTATTTTGAGCTGAAATTTTGCACATAGGTTGGCAAAAATCCAATCCACCTTTATAAATTTTCCCAGATTTTTTCGAGGTCGGGAAGTATTTTTTTTTATTTTCCTACCATTAAAAATCAAGGAAATACGCAAAAATAGGAACCGGCCCGGAATGACCCCAAATTCGGCTGGCAGCCTCACAAAAATATGGCTGATTTTACTGGATTGATTTCACGTGGAAAGCATGACGTTTTCTTGGCGGGATGCGGGAAAACCGGCAGCGCGCATGCCGCGGCCACCGGAGGAGCCCCGGGAAAACTCTTGCTTTCACGGTCTTGGCCTCCCCTCACCACCATGGCCGGCCTCTAATCCCCCCCATCAGCAGTTGTGGCCGATAGGGCAGTGATTTGAACGACGCCGCCGGGTAATCGCACCCGGCCGACGCGGGGAGGAAGAGATCTCTTCTTCCAAGATAGCGAACAACACATCGGGAGTTATGTTGATAGGGCAGAGAATTGAATGACTCGTTGCGGGCAGCCAGCTGATAGGGCCTCCAGCTGCACAAATCCGCGCTGCCGATTTTTCCGACGTTGCCGATTTGTCTGAACAGCCCCTCGTTCGTCCGCGCTGCCGATTCCAACACTGCCTGCTGTGTCTGAACAGCCCCTGTTTCGTCAGCGCGTCCCCTTGACGAATTTTCCTGCCTGGCCTCGACAGCCCAGCGTCCAGCCCGTGTTCGTCAACAAATCTGCGCTGCCGATTTTCCCCGACGGGCCTCCAGCTGCGGATCTCCGCGCTGCCGATTTTTCCCACTGTTGGCATCGCTGCCGCTGCCTAGGCCCCCAGTCTTTTTCGTCACGCCTAGGACTATAAACAGTCCAGACTCATCGCCAGCACCGGCTGCCGATTCTGCCGACTTCTCCCATTTCGTCGGCGCTGCCGATTCCAACACTGCCCGCTGTGTCTGAACAGCCCCTGCTTCGTCAGCGCATCCCCTTGACGATTTTTCCTGCCTGGCCTGGACAGCCCAGCGTCCAGCCCATGTTCGTCAAAAAATCTGCGCTGCCGATTTTTCCCACTGTTGGCATAGCTGCCACTGCCCCAGTGTGTGTCTAGGCCCCCAGTCGTTTCCGTCAAGCCTGGGACTATAAATCGTCCGGACTCATCGCCAGCACCGGCTGCCGATTCTGCCGACTTCTCCGATTTCGTCGGCGCTGCCGATTCCAACACTGCCTGCTGTGTCTGAACAGCCCCTGTTTCGTCAGCGCGTCCCCTTGACGAATTTTCCTGCCTGGCCTCGACAGCCCAGCGTCCAGCCCGTGTTCGTCAACAAATCTGCGCTGCCGATTTTCCCCGACGGGCCTCCAGCTGCGGATCTCCGCGCTGCCGATTTTTCCCACTGTTGGCATCGCTGCCCCTGCCTAGGCCCCCAGTCTTTTTCGTCACGCCTAGGACTATAAACAGTCCAGACTCATCGCCAGCACCGGCTGCCGATTCTGCCGATTTCGTCGGCGCTGCCGATTCCACCCCTGCCCGCTGTGTCTGAACAGCCCCTGCTTCGTCAGCGCGTCCCCTCGACGATTTTTCCTGCCTGGCCTGGACAGCCCAGCGTCCAGCCCATGTTCGTCAAAAAATTTGCGCTGCCGATTTTTCCCACTTCCCCAGCGTGTGTCTAGGCCCCCAGTCGTTTTCGTCAAGCCTGGGACTATAAATCGTCCGGACTCATCGTCAGCACTGCTGCCGATTCCGACGACTTTGCCGATTTCGTCGGCGCTGCCGATTCCAGCACTGCCTGCTGTGTCCGAACAGCCCCTGTTTCGTCGGCGCATCCCCTCGACGAATTTTCCTGCCTGGCCTGGACAGCCCAGCGTCCAGCCCGTGTTCGTCAAGCAATCTGCGCCTCCGATCTTCCCCGACGGGCCTGCAGCTTGCACAAATCTGCGCTGCCGATCTTCCCCTTTGGTGGCATGGCTGCCACTGCCCCGATGTCTAGACCAACAGTCTTTCTCTTCAAGCCTTGGACTATCCAGTCCCGAGATCCCGGGAGCGCTGCCCGGTCCCATCCCATCCCAGCCTCCTCGACGCCGTGCCCCTAGAGGGGCCGGGGGGGACGAATCGGAGCGACATGGGGCTGAATCTCAGTGGATCGTGGCAGCAAGGCCACTCTGCCACTTACAATACCCCGTCGCGTATTTAAGTCGTCTGCAAAGGATTCTACCCGCCGCTCGGTGGGAATTGTACTTCAAGGCGGGCCCGCGCGGCTCTTTCGCCGCGAGGGCTTGGCCACGGCACGTGCCTCCGGGCCAAGAGGCCCCTACTGCAGGTCGGCAATCGACGGCCGGGCGCACGCGTCGCATCTAGCGGATTCTGACTTAGAGGCG